>BQNB010094901.1:0-26005 GCA_026074375.1 Tanacetum coccineum
CGAGATAAGGATTGCTGGCCCATTCAGTTTTTATATTCGCATATGGTCCCCATCCAAAAATTTCCATACGAGTAAATGGATCGATCTCGTGCACATTCACCTTCCACCAGCACTCTTGTAGTTTTACCAGTACTTCATATTCTAGCTCGTGGAAGTTTTTAAAGCAGCTTTCCAACCACCTACAGAAATTTATCACCTCGGGAGTCGCGTCTCCCCATGATCCTTCTATTTTAGCCTTAAGTGCTAAGGTTTCATCTTTTAGCTTCCCATCAGCTAGTTCATCATACCACATGTGATCTTGAAAATAGGTCATGCTTCCTACTCGAACCATTCCTGGTAGTTCCCTACCATTACAAAAACCATCGATGTCAGATGTACATGTGGGCCATTTAGTTCCTCCATTCTTAAAGCGGTAGGGTTCGCATATATGATCACATAGTTGGTATGGTACCTCATTTTATGACCACGGTTTTTTAGTACCCTTTGCTTTGTCATTATCCAACTCTCGTTTATATTCATCATAAGTTTTGAAGTTTTGGATATCATAAGTGAACAGATTAGTGTCAATTTTTAAATAGCAGTTAAATTCGTGAAATGCCTCGCACAAGGGTGTCTCAAAGTCAAATAGATTTCCTTCTATCTTAAAGATTTCAGGAACATTGTCCGCTTCGTTTGGGTTATCATCCTCCTCGATTTCTTCTTCATCATCGTGATTAGAAAGATGGTGGAATTTTAGAATGAACTTTTCGACCATGTTATCCTAAGTAGTGATTAAGCCTGTACACTCCTTTGTAAACCATTCATATGCAGTTCCTGCGAGTGAAACAGGGAAAGTACTAAGCCTGAATCGGTCTTGAGTCAACCCATTGATTTTGATTGGCCCAACAATTTTGAGAAATTTATTGATGTGTTCGTATGCGTTTTCCCCATCATTCCCATTAAAAGCATCATTGCGTATCTTCACTAAGAATGTTCCTTGTATTTTAACGATACATTTCTTGACCATTCTTCCTTCGTTGTCATTAGAGACGAAATTCTTTCGGGTAGCGGTGATGTAGTTGTTTGGTTCCGCCATGGTGGCTTCTTTGTCAATGGTTTCCTGCAATTTAGCATAAATAATCAGTAGAATGTGCCCTCGGGAAAGGGAACACATAAAACAGGAAATCAATAACAAAGAATTGTGTTTGCTACTGTATCAGTTGATGGATATGCCGTATCCAATTAGTCTGAATACGCTGTATAGGTCTGTTGAATGTCAGTACACCGTATTGAGTTCTCAGAATACGTCATATTGTTTAGAAAAACAGATGCGCCGTTTAGATTGTAGAATTCAATATGTTGTTCTGGGTAGAAGGTTTGATACGTCGTATCTAACTGGTGGATACGGCGTATCAGGTGATCAGTCAGAACAGAATACTATTAAAAACGATTAAATGCGAGAATTTGAATAAACAATTTAAACATACAATGTGAATAAATACAAACAGAATTAAATAATTAGAATACACTAAACTAAATTAGTTAATGGTTAGAAATACTAATAAGAATAAGGTTTAATTAATTCACTCCCCGACAACGGCGCCAAAAACCTGATGTGTTGTCGTGTAGGGTTAATTATTTGATTATCAAGTTTAAAATTTATATTTAGCCGACAAACCTAAAACAACACTTTAACGAGCAGTGTACCCTGTCAAGATGGAGTTTGCGGTAAGTAGGGTGTCGAATACTCAAGGCGCACTAAGGCGCAAAGGGCTTATGAAGCCTTGAGGCGAGGCGCAGATTAAGGCGCGGGCTTCATGAATAAGAGTCGCATTAAATTGAAGTAAATTTTAATAGTTTAGGCGAAAATTTATAGATTCATGATGACTTAAATAACACTAAAATAATTAATGTATCTAAAAAAATTGAATAGTTAAACCAAAAATATCAAACAATGTATCATATTCATTGCATGACGAGATTACGTTATCCCATGCGTAAAATAGAGGGAGGAGTCTGTGTGTGCAGACACTTGAATTAAATGACCAAACACTCAAATTGATTGATTTATTTAGTTTCTAGGTAATCTATTATTAACATTTGAGAGCGATAAATGTTAAATACGAAAAGAAAGTTTCAAAATCCATCATCTTTCCTAGGCGCGCCTAGGCTCAAGGCTCTAAATCCCAAGGCTTTGCGCTTTTTGTGAGCCTTGTGCATGTGCGGAGCCTCGATCTAAAAAAATTCTTAGAGCTTGAGCCTTAGAGCCTAGGCGCACCTTAAGGCGCGCTTTTTAAAACTATGAGTGGAACATTAATCCTGTATTCTGTCAGTATTTTAATTAGTCTATTTACTGGTTAAACGTATGATATGTACGTTGTTTAATGATATGGGGGTTTTCATCTTGAGAGATTGGCACAGGTTCGGTGGAAAAAAATATCAATTCAATAGACAATAAACATAAAAGAAGAATATTAGAAGATAGAAAAGCGGTACAAGCCAAATGATAGAAAACTGTATTAGCCATATTAAATCCGGTTCAATGCTGGTTTGTTTGTTTTAGTGCAATGATTTACTTATCTCGAAGCGGCATATCATTCTTAAGACTTGGGTGGGACATCATCCTAAGACCTAGACACGATTAATCCTGTCACAATTAATGCATCCGCATAAAGCATCCTTTAGTTTAATTATAATCTATCTTAGAGAATTAAAGCAGTGGTGATCCTGTTAAAACTCTAGCCCAACGGGACTTTACCCACTTATTGTTTGATGGTGTTTTATATATTGGTAGTCCACTATTCCAATCTTTGTCAGTCAATTAAGAGCATGATTGTTAAAACATAAACGGGTCACCTACCGGTCCAACTAAGCTCATAATTTAAAGGCAAAGACAAAACGTTATTTGTGATCCTATTGGTCCAGTAATATGAAACACGATATGGAGAGCTATCTCGGTATCTAGATTACTTGGTCCGTATCACTAGATCCAGTTGAATGATAGGTCGCATATTCAAACACATAAACAAGTATAAGGTGATAAACATAATTAAACAATCAACGATAAATTAAGAAATCGATTTTAAAACAAACCAAACATTGAACTTTCATTAAGATGGCTAATACCCGAGGGTATTAGCCCACAACCATTGTAATTATACAAGCGTAATCAAACAATTAAAATTGAACGATTAAGAGAGTAAAAATTACACGATGTCTTCTATGGATTCATGATCAATGCTTAACCTTGGTGGCTGATCTTCTCTTCTATAATTCATCTTTAATGAATATGGTATAAAGAATATGATATTGCACACTGAAAACTCGTTTTTGAATCTTCTATTTATAGTGTCTAAAAAAGACTCGATACGCCATATCCAGCAAGGTCGATACGGCGTATTGGGCTGGATTCCTTGGAGTGCGCGCTACGTTCGTAATAAATCATTGATATCATTCCCAATTTACTTGATTTACTGTATCTTCAAATAGTTATCATCATGGATACGGCGTATGTAGACAGAGTGAATACGCCGTATTGGGAATTGGTCAAACGCGTTTTCTTGTGAAGTCTTGGCGCTGATACACCGTGTCTCTTTTGTTAGATACAGCGTATTGGTCAGAAATGAGCATTCTTCAAATATCTTCATTTAGCTCCAATTTATGCGCCGTTTAGCTTGTCTTCACAAAACACTCTTGAATTATTGCATTTATCAACTTTAAAGAAATTAATTACCAAATAATGAAATAATTATATACAAGTAGGCAAAATAGATGGGATAAATGATATAATAAAGTGACGTTATTTGATATCATCAAATATCCCCCCAATTGAATCATACTTGTCCTCAAGTAGACTTTAGAAAAAGTTTCAGTTTATGAAAATGTGTCCTAACCGAAGCTGAGGATTTTCCGTTTAAGCATCGTTTTATCCTAATCACAAGAAATACAAAACTTTACATGAAAGCAACTAGCAACATAGAAAAATAGGCTTAATCTACACCGTAGGCTAAGGTGCAAAGGTGTAACGAAACATATAATATTGTGTAGAAAAAGAAAGGAATGGCTCAACAGGTTGTTCTAGGGGATTTTACTCTAAAAATGAGAGTAATCAAGGGTTACACGGGATTTAACTAACCAGTGTGGTTAGTTATTTTTATGACATGTAGGCTATTTGGTTTAATCCTAGAAATTTATCAGTTGAACATGTTCTTCCATCTAAATCCATAGTACTAATCATGGCGGTCTCAAGTGATATACCAGGCCAAGTTCTAAAGTCCACTACATCACCGGCACACTCATAATTTTGTGGAATTTTAGTAGACAGTTGGAAACGGAATAGGCTTAATTCTCACAATATGTATCAAGGGTTATAGTGCGCTAGGTAATGTAACTAGTGATTTTTACAAAAGTCATGCTAAATTTTTTTAAAATTTTGGCCGTTTTTAAGCACTTTTAAGCTCGTAGCATGTTATTTTGTAAAAAAGAAGAGAAGTACGTTCTAATTCTCCATCCATCCACTTAAATTATACAACGTCCTTGTTGTATAGATAAAACAATTAAATAATATAGGAAAATAGAAATAGAACGGAAATCTCCTTGATGTTTTGCTCGTGATAATTCTCCAAGATGAGTCTATGAGCAAAAAGTGTGTTGACTAGGGCTTCAGCATGCCCGGATGAGTTCAACACATGTCTTTTTCAACATATACCATATCATAGTTTCAGCAAAGTCCTGTATAAGAGATTAGAAGACAAGTGCAAATTCTATCTCGCTATAATGGTACAAGAAAATAATTAAACACACAACTATACAGGGATCAATACACCGTATCCCAAACCCTAAGATACACCGTATTGTTCTTGTAGGAATAATTAAATTACTGGAAATTAAATATTAAGTTTTAAAAACTGATAACGTCCAGACATCTCTATACACCGTATCCAGAGGGGTTCGATACGCCGTATAGAGTGTTTGGGAAGACAGACTTGTGCAACAAATAATTAAAATATGAAAAACAATTATAATGATCGGGTTGTCTCCCGGGAAGCACTTTTGTTTTATTCTTCTGGTGTTTTCATGACCTATCCTTCATTTATGAGGCGTAAAAGTTCTCGATAAGCATCGAGGCGATCCTTTGAATGTTTGAGGTGTTCGGACTCTTTTATGGTAATGTACCACTCATCATCATTGAATGAGTATTTCATCATCTCAAATCTCCTGACTTTGCAGTTCGATGGTTTAGGAATTGGATCACCCTTATGTTCTTGGTTTTCTTAAGTACAACCGATGTTGCTTGCTTCATAATACCTTCCAAATGTACGTTTAATGTCCAGATAAGGATTGTTGGCCCATTCTGTTTTTATATTCGCATATGGTCCCATTCTAAAATTTTCCATATGAGTAAATGGAGCAATCTCGGGAGCATTCACTTTCCACCTGCACTCTTGTAGTTTTACCAGTACTTCATATTCTAGCTTGTGGAAGTTTTCAAAGCAGCTCTTCAACCATTTGCAAAACTTTACCACCCCAGGAGTCGCGCCTCCCCATGATCCTTCTATTTTAGCCTTAAGTGATAAGGTTTCATCTTTTAGTTTACCATCAGCTAGTTTATCATACCACCTGTGATTTTGAAAATAGGTCATGCTTCCTACTCGAACCATTCTTGGCAGTTCCCCACCATTACAGAAACCATTTATGTCAGATGTACATGTGTGTCATTTAGTTCCTCCATTTTTAAAGCGGTAGGGTTCACATATATGATCACATAGCTGGTATGGTACCCTATTTTTTGACCACGGTTTTTCAGTACCCTTTGCCTTTTCATCATTTAACTCTCGTTTATATTCATCATAAGTTTTGAAGTTTTGTATACCATAAGTGAACATATCAGTGTCAATTTTTAGGAGGCAGTTGAATTCGTGGTATGCCTCGCACAAGGGTGTTTCAAAGTCAAATAGGTTTCCTTTTATCCTAAAGATTTTGGGAACATTGTTCGTTTTGTTGGGGTTGTCATCCTCCTCGGTTTCTTCTTCATTGTGATCAGAAAGATGGTGGAATTTTAGGATGAACTTTTCAAGCATGTTATCCCAAGTAGTGATTGAGCCTATACACTCCTTTGTAAACCATTCATATGCAGTTCCTGCGAGTGAAACAGTGAAAATACTAAGCCTGAATCGGTCTTGAGTCGACCCATTGATTTTGATCGGCCCAACAATTTTGAGAAATTTATTGATGTGTTCGTATGCGTTTTCCCCATCATTTCCATTAAAAGCATCATTGCGTATCTTCACTAAGAATGTTCCTTGTATTTCAACGATACATTTTTCGACCATTCTTCCTTTGTTGTCATTAGAGACGAAATTCTTTCAGGTAGCGGTGATGTAGTCATTTGGTTCCGCTATGGTGGTTTTTTTGTCAATAGTTTCCTGCAGTTAAGCTTAAATAATCAGTAGGATGTGCCCTTGGGAAAGGGAGCACATAAAACAGGAAATTGTTAACAGAGAATTGCTTTTGCTACTGTATCAATTGACAGATACACCGTATTCAATTAGTCTAAATATGCCGTATATGTTTGTTGAATATCAGTACGCCGTATAGAGTTAACTGAATACGCCGTATTGTTTGGAAAACAGATACGCCGTTTAGACAGTAAAACTCAATACGCTGTCCTGATCAGAAGGTTTGATACGTCGTATCCAACTGGTGGATACGACGTATCAGGTGATCAGTCAGGACAGAATACTTTTTAAAAACAATTAAATGCGGGAATTTAAACAAACAATTTAAAACACACAATGCGAATAAATACAAACAGAATTTAAATGATTAGATTAAACTAAACTAATTAATTAATGGTTAGAAATACTAATAAGAATAAGGTTTAATCAATTCACTCCCCGGCAACGGTGCCAAAAACATGATGTGCTGTCGTCTAGGGCCAATTACTTGATTATTAAGTTTTAAATTTATATTTAGCCGACAAACTTAAAACAACACTTTAACGAGCAGTGTACCCAGTCAAGATGGAGTTCGCGGTAAGTTGGGTGTCAAACGCTAAGAGTGGAACATTAATCCTATATTTTATTAGTATTTTAATTAGTCTATTTACTGGTTAAACATATGCTATGTATGTTGTCTAATGATATGGGGGTTTTTAGCCTGAGAGATTGGCACAGGTTTGGTAGAAACAAATACCAATTCAATACACAATAAACATAAAAGGAGAAGATTAGAAGATAGAAAAGCGGTACAAGTCAAATGATAGAAAACTGTATTAGCCATATTAAATCCGGTTAAATGCTAGTTTGTTTGTTTTAGTGCAATGATTTGCTTATCTCGAAGCGACATATCATTCTTAAGACTTAGGCGGGACATCATCCTAAGACCTAGACACGATTAATCTTGTCATAATTAAAGCATCCTTTAGCTTAATTATTATCTATCTTAGAGAATTAAAGCAGTGGTGATCCTGTTAAAACCCTAGTCCAACAAGACTTTACCCACTTTTTATTTGACAGTGTTTTATATACTGGTAGTCCACTTGTTGGGATTAAAAGCCTTCTTAAAGTTACTGCTGTTAAGGTATTAGTTACTGCTGCTAAGCATAAATTAGAGCTGTTAGTAATCTTAATGAAAAATATGCTAAGTAATTAGTACTGCTAGTTACTACTGCTAGTATAAGTTACTACTGTTAGTGTATATTACTACTGCTAGTTACTACTGCTAGAGTAATGTTAGTACTGCTAGAGTAATGTTAGTACTGCTAGAGTAAAGTTAGTACTGCTAGTGTAACTTAGTACTACTGGTGAAGATTGAAGAAAATTTCTAAATAGTTAATGCTGCTTGTACACAGTTAGTGCTGCTGGTACAAAAGTTACTACTGTTGGTGTTGAAAGTTAATGTTGCTGGTATAAAAGTTACAACTGCTGAAAGATTACAACTGTTGAAAGGATAAAGACTGCTCAGAGAAAAGATAAAGATTGCTTATGGGATATGTATGAGATATTTTTTTAAAAGATACGTATAAGTTATTTGTTTAGAAGATCATGATAACTTAGAAAAGTATTGTAATCCTATTAAGACTCCTTGGTGTATAAAAGGATGTTCTAGGGTATAGAATTCTATGTATCAAAGTACCAAAAACGAGTCATAGAATTGTCATAGCTTCAAGGTTTTGTAACCCTAATACTAGGAGAGTATTCGTATTAATTGTAATAATAATATTGGAGCTTTTATAGTTGAATTATATTGTTTTTTGTTGCTGTTTCATTGAAGAATTCTTCTTATATTAAAGATTAGATTCCGCATAATCTTTAGTATTATCAAACAAAGTTTCTATCATAAGTTGTGTAGGATTTATCTTGCATAACTAAACCTCACACAAGCTAAGGAATTCAAGATCCATTGAAGTGGGATCAACAAGTGGTATCAGAGCTTGTTGAGAAGCTTCGAATAAGAAGAACATGTTTGAATACACAAGATCTCTTTGCTAGAAGATATGCATTCAGAATCAGCATATATGGTAGCTGCATCCAAGGTTCCAATGCTCAAACCTGGTGAGTTTAAGATCTAGAGTATGAGAATAGAATAGTACATCCAAATGATTGATGGTATGTGTGTAATTACACATACCTTTTACCGAATAAATCGACCCTAAACGACCAAAAACGCACATAAAATGCCATAAATATGCTTGTTTTTGTGTTTGTATTGTGCAGGTACCGGATATTCACTAAAGGACGAAAAACAAAGCCAAAACGACAATACCGAGCACGAGAACGGAAAGAGCGTGAAGAAAAGTCAAAGTCAAAGCCTAAAGTCAAAAAGTCAACGGGGTCAAAATCAAGTCAAAATCAACCCCGGGAAGTGGCATTGGAAAAAGCATCGAAAACCGAACCCGAAAACCTAAATTGTCAAAAGTGGGCCCACCCGTACCCACCTAGTGGGCCCGGGTCAGCCCACTTATATATTACAAACTTTAAAGACTTATAAAAAGCCCAACACCTTTTAAACCATACCCGACCCAACAATGAGCCCAAACTATCCCCCTTATCCCACGCCTGTTAACAACCATTCCCTTTATAACCCTTTATACCGTTAGTCCTTATAGGACTAATGTTGCAAACCCCAACCAAACCTCAAGGATCATCCATGAACAAGAAAAGGATTATGTCTGTAATTCAACAATACACCTTCAGGGGGCAATGTTGCCATTTCCTCAAACCTTCACACTATTACCCTGCACCCTTATAACTTCCTTTTTTCCCACCTATACTATTCATTATCCACTTCATACGCGTTTTGTGTGTTCCTGGCCTGCAACATGAGTCCAAAACCCTTCACACAACTCCAAAACCTTATCCCACCTCACTAGAAGACATTGCCACGCTATAAATCCCTCTCAACACTATTGGCTTATGGAAACGACAAAAGGATCAAGGGTCGTGATGAGTTTGCTTGGGCATAAAGATAAATGAATTGCTAAGATGACTTAGGGTTTTCACCCCACACAACAAACATAGCTATGAAGCCTCTCTCTAAAGAAGCACACCTTGAAGCTTATATAAAGAAGAAGAAGACATAAGTAGAAGGATAACTAGGAGTAGATTAATATAATTTTTAATGTTTTTAAATTTGTGTTTTTAGTCTTTTAAATTCTGTCATTTAAGTTTTCAAACCTTGTACTCTTTTTGATATTAATGCAAAATTCAAGTTATTAAGTTATCCTAAATTCTGTCTTATCATTGAATGTTACTTCTGAATTTTCTGTTTTCATAAGCTCTAATAAGCTCATATCACTATTTTACTTATAAAGGCTTTTACAAAAAATCTTCATCACTTTACTGTTTCATTAAAGAAAGGAAGCTTAATTTGGATGATAAGCAAACAATGGAAGTGCTTATGGGTATTGACAGCTTATTTATAAGCTGAGCTAGTATATTTAGCTCATTTGAGCATTTATTCCCTGTTTAAGCAAGGGATAAGGTACATTTCCCTTTTTCTCACTTTTTAAGCTCATTTCCTTTTTTTGCTTATTTCCTGTTTATTTGCTTATTGCTGCTTATTATGTGCTTGTTTATGCTTATTATTATCTTTAGTTGCTAGTTGATGCTCACTTGTTAATTAGATTTCCTTTGTCTGAGTTTGTCATTTAAACTGCTTAAATTTTAGTTAAAACTGCTCTATAGCTTATCTTATATCAAAGTGCTTATTTCTTTATTAGTTATGCTTAATGTGTGTTACTTATGCTTATTTGATCTCAATTGATGCTTTTCATAATCCGTTTTAGCTTTAAATTGCAAATTCTGATTTTTAAGGGGTGTTTGGCATAAGACTTAAAACGGGTCAAATATGCTTTAAAATTTCTTTGGGTTATCAAGCCAGTTTTGTCAACTCTTTTCTAGTACTTTTGTTCAGTTTTCAAAAGTTTTCAATGGCAAAAACTCATTTTCCAAGTATTTTGTATGTGTGGTTTAAAACTGTGAACCTATAGCTTATTTTATCAACTTTATTGTTAGCTTCTTTGGAATTGCTTCTTAGTATAGGTTTCAAACTTGTTTTGAGTCTTTAAATGCAGTAGTATAAGAGTCACTTAAGTTTTCATTTGTCAATTTGGTCTCAAGTCCAAAATCTGTCAAGTCACTTTTTCAGTTTCAAAAGCTCATTTTCATTCTCAAATTTAAGACATTTAAAAATCATTTTTAGAGTTAGCATTTTTGAGCATAAGCTCTTTGGTGGTCAATTTTTATCTGTTTCATCTTAGTTTTCCTTTTAGTCTTATTTTCTTAGCTTATTTGTAGGCCTGCAAAAGGCCTTTTGCTCTTATAGAAAACCAAATCAGCATATGCTGAAGGATCAAGCCCCTTTTCACTTGACTTTTCTTGCCTTTTTGTTTTTTCTACAGTCCCTTTTTCTTTGCTGATTTAAAAAGCCCTTAGTATAAGCTTTTAAGGGGTATACCCCTTTTTCCCATAATGTTCTATTTTGTTGCTTATTTTTAAGCTCAAAAAGGGCCTCTAGGACTGTTTGATTTGCAGTTTTTGCCCAAGTGCTTATTGTTTTTTCTTAGCTTAGCTTATTGTCTTCTGTACTTATTTAGGTTTATATTAGCTTATTTGGTTAGTTAGTGCTTATTTTAGCTTGTTGTGTTTAGGGTAGAGGTTATTTAAGCTTATTTGCATTTGTAGCTTAGCATTTTTTGTTTTAAAGTATTTTATTGATTCTGCCTTTTCTTACTTATCTGTCTATTTTCCTTTGCTTATTTTTGTTTGTACCTGCTATTTAGGTGTAGAGTAGGACTTGTCTTAGCTTATTTATCATTTGCATTAGCTTATTTGACCTAAGATTGCTAAACTGTTAAGCCATTTCATACTTAGTGTAAAAAGTTAATCTGCCAGTTTTCTTTTTGCTTATTCTGAGCTTATTTTAAGTTTTCCAAAAAAGTTCTTATTTAAAGTTTGCTTATTTTTGTCTATTTTAGAAGTTTAAAAAAAGGAAAAAATGTGTTTTAAAAAAGAAGAGGCCATGGGGGTCGAACCCATGACCTCCCCTTTCACACCCCAAAGCATTTAACACCACACACACTAACCACCAGCACCAGTAGGGCCATCTGGTCTTTTGGTGCTGGATTTATTATATAACCCTTTTCTTCCTTTTAAGCTTTCAGCCAACTTTGGCTTATTTCTGGCTTATTTTTAAGCCGAATTTACAAACTCTTATTTTTCTTGAATTCTACATAGTTCAATGCACTTTTTAGGATTTTTTCATATTTTTCTCATTTAGTTTACTATTTTTAATAATTTAATTTCTTTAAATCAGTCATTAATTCATAAAAAATAAAATAAAAATCAAAAAAATATAAATCTTTTTTTTAAAATTTTATTTTATCATGTAGGACATAGGAAAAATAAATTTACTTTCGTAGGGTTAAAATTTTAGATTTCGATTTTTTAAAGAACGAGATTTAATCCCGTTCTCGTTTTCTTCGCGTTTTTAACTTTAAATGCTTCCGTTTTTGGTCTACTTTTCTTTGTTCTTTCTTTTAAGTCACTTAGGGTTTATTAAAAGTTAAAAAATTAATTTAGGATTAAAATTCGATAAATTAGGTTTTTAAGTCGCGTTTTTACGTTCCTGTTTTAGGTTTTAACTTAAATAGCTTTCGTTTTAGGGTTTCTTTTACTCGTTTTTGCATTTTAATTGTAGAAATAGAAAACCAGTCAAATCTTTGATCGTTCAAGCATTGTTCACAAACCGATTCTCGATTTTCAAATTCACGCCTCGTCGGGAATAACGACCTGGGAATCATACTTCCATTTTACTACATTGAGAGATTTTTGATTCTTATCCTTATATTTATATATTTATAGGTATTATTTATTTTTATATATATATACGTATATATATATAATATATATATATATATATTATATATATATATTATAGTATATTTATATATTTATATATATATATTATATATATGGGTTAGATCAGTAAGCTTCGTCAATTTTTGGCGCCGCTGCCAGTGGAGGTGTGTACGATTATCGGTTTAAGTAGTTTTGCCTTGAAGACCCTTCCTCGGAAGTTGAAGTTATTTCTATTTCTCGTTTGTGAATATTTTCTTTTTATTTTTATAAATAATAAAAAATACAAAAATATTTTTCATTTCTTTTTATTATATAAACAAGAAAAAAAAATATAAAAACATTGTCCATAATAATAAATAAAAATCATCATCAATATAATGCTTTCAACTGAAGAATTATCATAATAAGTTCCCGAACAAAAGATTAAAACTTGCCTTTTGTGTCACTTGCGAAGTACGGCTCACCTTTAATGAAATAAAAAAAATCAAAAATATAAAAATTGTCCATAATAAAAAAATAAAATAAACAAAGTTGGTAAAAGAACACCAACAAATAATACCTTCAATTGAGGTATTATCCATAATAAGTTCCCAACTCGAATAAAAGATTTAAAAACTTACCATTTGTGTCACTTACGAAATACGGCTCACCTTAAAAAGTAAAATTTTTAAGAGCTACCGTGAAGTAAGTTTGATTATTTGGTTCAAGTTGTCTATCTCATTGTCCGTTAAAATTAGATTAAAAACCAAAAATAATCTTCTTTTTCTTCTTATCCATTTAATTCTTTTCATTAACCCTCTAATTTGTTTAATTCTTATGGCGTCACTCGATCATCGTTTGAACCCCCTCTTCTCGATTAAAGAATGCATGACTTGTGGAGCTTTGTACACTGCAGACTTTTGTTGTTCAAAAGGGGGTCTTGAAGACAAGATTCTTGTTCCTAAACCTCCTCAGAATTGTGCAACTTGTGGAAATCCGGTTGATGGTCTATATTGTCGATCTTGTGCTTTTGTGCGAAAGTGTTTGAATGAAGGTTGGTATACAATTCATGATGAAAACAAAATTCTAAACACTTACGAGTCATCCAATCACAACACTAACATTGTTAGTGCACCTCGAGAGCCATTCGTTGGCAATCAAGACCCCGGTGAAAATTCTTCGCAAAATCCTCTACAAATTAACAACAATTGTTGTTATGAGTGTGGTGATTCGTTAGACGATATCTTTTGTCAACGATGTACTTGTAAGTCTTGTGGGAAAGGTGCTCATTTTGGTTACAATTGTCCACCGCAAATTCCGATTATCTCTAATCCGGAACCATGCTACAATCAAAACCTTAATGAGATCCTACAAAATTTGCAAAGTTTGCAACAACAAAGTTTTTTGGGTACGTGCCAACAATGTGGTTGTAATGAATATGATGGAGTTTGTTTTTATTGTACTGTTGGAAATGGAACACAAATCAATTTTTCAACTCCGTACTCTTCTAACGATTCTCCAAATTTTGCAAATCACCCTCCACAACCCCAGTACGAGACAAATATTTGTGAGTTATGTGGGAACGATGCCCATCATGGTTACGATTGTTCACCTCAAGTCCCGTTTATCTACAATCAGGACCCGTGTTCCAATCAAAACTTTGATTATTTTCCACAAACTTCACCAAGTTTTCCACAACAATGTCTTTGTTGTGAGAACTGCGGGGGTCCTCATGCGACTTTTCAGTGTCAACCGATGAACCAAGATTTCTATCTTTCCGGTTTTGACCAATATCAACCCCCGCAGTCTTCCAACATTCATCCTCAACACCCACAATATACCGTCCATCATCCAAATCTAAATGTTCAGAAAGACCTTCTTCAATTCTCAAACAAGCTTATGGAGAAGAATGACATCATATGTGATATGGTTGTCAATTAAGCAAAAGATGAAAAGAAAGCGAATTACGGAAAGATTCAAGCTGCAAAAGATCGATATGGGAAAGATACCCATTTGTTATATGAGGGACTAGGAATATAAACCATTGCAATCACAACCAGTCTTATCAACAAAGAGCCCGTTGACTCTCTCATACTGAGGATGAAGACTTTGACACTATCCGTAACGTGACAACTAGACTAATAAAAAATTCTAGTGTTTGATGGATTTTTGTCTGTGATCCCAAGTGAGTCTGAGGGTATTTACGATGGTATGTGTGATGTGCCTCTTTGTGAAAACCCTATCCCTCTTAAAGCTTTCAAAAATCACTTTGAGATTGTCGTCGATCTTAACAATGATGGTACTTCAAGTGATGACGATTCTTATGTGAACATCGAGTACGTTGAAGCATCACTTCTCAATTTGGAGTATGATAGTTTAGAGGAGGTGAATGAAGATCAAGAAGAGGAAGAGTGTGATTTAGAATATGTATTTCAAATCCAAAGACGTTTATTCTTCTGAGAATTGTAGAACAATTAGTCCGTCTTGTTACTTAATATCGAATCTCTGAAAGACAACCCCACCCTCTGATTATAGTTGTTCAAGTCTCCCTCTTCATTCCTATTCCCGTCGACGGATATTGATTCGTTCTTTGAGAATTCCTGATACTTCTCTTTCGTCATTTGGAATAAATTCCTTTACCCGAATTCGAGACTTTTAGCGATCATACGGAAGAGACGAGAAGTGGCAGTACCACTACTCATGCTAATAACTCTCTTCCCGAGTATGATTCGTTTCTTTTTTAGATTGAGCCCGATCAAGGAGGGTTGACTAGCGTTGTTATTTCTGATAATTCAAATGATCCTCTTTTGGAACTTCCTGAATTTGAATCATTTCACTTTGATCTTGATCCGTCATTTCCTCGTCCTCCTCCGGAACCACCAGATGTTGAGATTAGCTTAATCGTTTATCCCGATGATGACAGGATAAACAAGTTGATGATCTATAAAGACGAATGTTTTGACCCAGGAGGAGGTGATATTAATGTTGAAGTTGATAAATCCTTCATATTTGTCACTTGGACTTTTCTCCCGTTTCTCACTTACCCTGAGGTTTCTCCCTTACCTTCCTCCACCAAAAATGAGGATACTATTTTTGACCTCGCAACTCCACTGTAGGCCGGTGGTTTTCCACTGGATTGACTTTCATGTGCGTAATGTTTATCAACATTACGAAGCCCGTTGAGATTTTACTCTTCATTTACTCTCCCTAAGGACGATTAATTCAGGGATTGAGTCAAGCAATTGACTCGGTTACAAAACACAAAGTCTGCTTCGTGGGAGGCACCCATGGCTTATCCCATTTTCTATTTTACTTTCTATGTTTTCTAATGTGTTTGTGGAGGAGGCCCCTTTTTTTTTTTATTTTTTTTTTGTACTCTTTCCGTTCTTTGTGTTTTGTTGTTTGTAACATTTTATTGATTTCAGGAAAGATCCCAAATTTTCTACATACTCTCGTTGGTGTTTTGTCCTATGTTCACTCGAGCTTCCTAGCCATTTGCTTGCAATAGTTTGGGGAAATCCGATTTCCTAAAGATTAATATCGACTAACATTATCTTGTAACACACTTTAAAAAACGGCTTAAGATATTTTTGATACTTTCTTTAAGTATTGAGATATACATTCGAACCTTAGAATTCTAGTATGATACATTGAGGACAATGTTTGATTTTAATATGGGTAGTATACTTCGATATGATCTTGCCTACTTTTACCTTTTGTTCTCGACAGGTCCCCCGTTTTCCCATCCAAAATTTTTAAAAATATGAAAATTTTAAAAAATTTCAAAAATAAAATAAGTGTTTTGTCATAATTTTGACTTTCTTTGCTGGGTAAGAATAAGAGTAAATTTTGACCCTATCGAGCGTGTTGAGCTCTAGCTTGGTTCTTTAACTTTGGGCTAAGCGTTCGCTAATTCTCGGAAGAACGAAAAATGAATAGTTAACGTAATAGTAGTGAATGCTAAACAAAGATTATTGAAATCTTAAGAGCTCAACTGTATGTAACCTGGTTGCCTTTCTCCCAACAAGCCTCTTATCGGATTAATAAACGTGCTGTTTTAGGAGATTTAACTTAAATCAATAAATTTTATGTAATATATTATAGTAAAAATTAAGTCTTAAGTTCAAATTTATACTGAATTTTCAAAAAGAAGTCTTATATATATATATATATATGATAAAAAAATAAATATAAAAATAAATGTTATGGGTTGATAAAAGTTTACTACCTCTTGCCGGCTCACAACCGATGTTGCAGCCTTCTAAAAGGTCGAGGGTTACAATTGCATAAATGTCTAAATAGTTAAATTAAATTAATAAATAGATTTCTTTTTGTTAAATTCAAATATGCTTTTGCACTTTGACTATTCTATTTTATAAGCTATGAATATTCGGGAAACCTGAGAGTTTTTGAAACCTAAGGTCCGTGAGTCCCGATACTAGTCTCTGTAGGGTGTCAAAATCCTGGTCACTTAGCCGTAAGGTTGGGATGTACCGAGACGAAAGTCGCTGCAAGGGATATCTCTCCTTTAAACTCATTATTCAAAGGTGGGAACTTAAGCAAAGAAAAGTTTGCAAAAAAGTTGATCCCCATGTTAAAATTCAAGATAGCACACTCACTTAAGATATAATAAATGTCGGGAGTAAAAAGTTCACGAGTTGCAAATATAAGTAGTGTTAGCATCCTTACTAATATTTAGCTGTGATTTTGTTTTAAGCTTGGTTTGGATAAGTGAAAAGCCGAGAATGATGAATTTATCTTTGGGTGCAATCCTCTTAAATCGTAATGCATCTTATTCTAGTGAACCCTAGACAGGTTTTTAAAATAACGAAATTCAAATAAATCTCAGTATATAATTAAAAAAAAGAAAAGTTTAAAGAAAAATTGGGAAATGGGGTGCTTTATAACTTGTGATCTCTTAACTCTCCACCACAAAAAATCTTTGCTACTTTTCAAATGTTTAGTTTGGGGAAGTTTTGAGGTATTTGGTTTTAAGGCATATAACATTGCGTGAGGACACGCAATCGCTTAGTTTGTGGAATTTTGCTATGTGTGAAAACACATATCCGTTTTATATCAAAAAGGACCCATAAAAGACCAAAACTGTGCATTATATGCTTGTATATCGTTTGTTTTGTCTTTTTGATTGTGTAGGAACGGATAAAGCAATAATCACAAGAAAATGGTCAAAACCGGACAAATACGGGCACGGGAATGGAAGAGCACGCAAAAACCCGGGAGAATGCTATCAACAGTCAACTCATGGCCAACTTAGTCAACCCACATAATGACAAAAATCCTAAAGTTACCAAAACTGTCCTTCAAAAATGACAAAATTACAAAATTGGTCCCTAAATTAAAACGAGCTATAACCCTTTTATTTAAACCATTGCCCGAATTTAACCCAAGGCCCAAATATAAGCCCAGGTCAACGAGCCCTATTCCCTCAGTCAAATATCACCCCACACTCGTATAAGTAAAAAATGGCGCCAAGAACAGTTACTACTGTTCATCATCTATCTTAGTTTAACCATGGTCAAAACACGGGGCAAGATGTAAATCAAGACGCTTGATTGGAATTTGAAGTATAAAGTACAAGATGGCAGGGTTATACGTCATTGAAGAGACTCCTATTAGTCAATTCTCACAAAGGAATCACACGCGGTCAAGTGAAGAAACACACCAATGATTGGAGAATTACACTAAACAACAACTTACAAGAAGTAACACAAAGTTCACCTCACTGGATTGCCACGCTGGCAATCAGGTGTGAGCTTGAAAATTGATCTAACGGCCAAGAGTTGATTCTCCAATCATTGAAGGGAAATGTACTGAAAGTATTGTGAGAGGAAGCGTAGTAACAAAACCTGCACCTTGAAGCTTCTCCTTGCTGCTATATAAAGCCTCACTCCTCACACACAGAGAATATATTTTATCTTCTTAATCAAGTCTAGTGTAGCTTTTAGATAATTTTTAGCTTATTCTAGCTTTTAGCTTATTTTTACTGTTTTCATCATCATTGTAATCTCTTTCAATATTGTAATCGTTTTAAAGTTCAATGAAATATCTTTTTGCATTTTAAAATGATGTTTTTCACTTTATATCTCAAATAAGCTGTTATGGTTAAATAAGCTAAATATGTCTCCATAAGCTCTCAAAAGCTCACATGCCTTGATCAACAATGGAATTGGATGGGTGCTTTAGTTGATCAAGGAAAGGGTTAGTGTTTGATGGTCAAACAATAGGATTTAGTTATATAAGCTGTAGCTAGCTTATTTGAGTTTGAGCTTTGAGATTAAGCTCCCTTTAAGCTCTATTAAGAGCACTCACCTCTGTTCTTGCTGAGGTGTGAGGTACACTTCCCTTTTACTCTTTTAAATCTCATTAAAAATCCAAATAAATATGCTTAGTGTAGCCTTAATTTGATGATTAGCTTGATTTGCTTATTATTGCTATTTTCTGGTTTAGATCTGCTTACTTGTGATAGATATAATTAGTCTATGCTTAATTAGTAAACTTCTTAGCTTAAATTTCACTTCCATATGCTTTCTAGCTTAAACTGCCAAAAAAAAAAAAACATTAGCTTAAGATTAATTAGCTTAATTTAGTAAGTGAAAGTTATTAAAAAGCTCTTAGTAGTTCTTAAATTACTTAGTTGGATATCTGTTTTTGTCAATGAAGGCTTAAAATAATCTGTTTTAGAAAAAAAAAACTTAAATTTTGAAAGTTAAAGGGGTGTTTTGGCATTACTTTAGAAAACGGGTCCATTTGGTTGTTCAAATGGATCAGGTCATTGGGTCAGATTTTACCTACTTATGAATTAGGTCTTTAGGATTAAGTTTGAAACAAGTTTTAATAGTTTAAAATCTCAAGTTTAGCAATATTTTCTTAATATTGAAACTGTAGGATTAGTTAAGTCACCTAAGCTTATTTGGTTGATTTAGGTTTGTTACTTGATATTTCAGACATTCAAGTTGATAAATAGAGTTAGGAAACAGTAGAAAGTTTCAAGTAGTCTGTCATTGTGCTTCAAGGATTAAAGTTCAAATGTTAAAAGCATCATAAACTATAGAATAGGTATCAAACAGCCTTTTAAGTATAAAAATAAGTTGTAAAAGTCAATTTTAACTTTTCTACTTTGTAAGCACAGCTAGCTTGTAGTCCAATCTCAATACTTAAAGCTTAATATTGCCTTTAAAGCTTATTTTTAATATCTGTTTTTAGAACTGCAAACTGAACTATTTCATTTTACAAGAGTTTGAAATTTTCAATTTTATGCAACAGCTGTTTTCATTAACTTTTACTGTAGGAGCTATATATAGTTTCAAAATGAAATATTAAAATCTTATCAGAGTAGTATTCAAGACAACTTTTCTAGATTTTATCAAGCTTGTCACCAAGGGATCGTTTTGATGCTGCTGTTTTAAGCCCAAAGTTATGCGTTACTTAGACTGCGATGACCTCAGTGTAAACTGAGTCAGTTGCATTTAGCTTATTGAGCTAATAAGCTCAAATCTCTTAGCTTATTCTTATTCTCTACGTAGTAACTTTAATATTTAGTTTAATTTATTCATACAGCTTATTCATCTTTAGTTGTAGCTATAACTTATAATTTACTGAAAGGTTATTATTAGTTTTAAAAGTAAAAAGTTCAAGTCTGTTTTAAATAAGCATTTTCCAGCTTATTAATTAGGTTTTATAAAAAACTTCTTTTACAAAACTTGTTAGTATAAAGCTTATCAACAACTTTGTTTTTTAAGTTTTTCAAAAATAAAAAAAAGGGGAAACTAGGGAAGCCCGGTTGAGCAAGGCTCGAACCCGAGACCTCTACCCAGTTCAACCCTTTATAACACACACTCACACCAAGTGCAACAAAAGGCTACATCCGGTAGTGAGTTGCAATATTTATTTAATACAGGCTTTTTAGTCCAATAAGCCCATAAGCTGTTTTCAGCTTATTTCGGCTTATTTATAAGCCCATTTTTCTAGCTTTTATTTTTCCTAAATTCAGCTTACCTTAATCCACTTTTCTGTATTTTTTCACATTTTTCCAAAATTGTTTTCTATTTTTTATCATTTATTTACTTTAAAATAGTTTTTTAATCATTAAAAATTAAATAAAAATCAAAAAAAATATTTTTCTTTTTTAGAAAATTTTATTTTATCATATTATACTTAGGAAAAATAGAAAAACTTTCGTAGGGTCATTTTAGCAAAGTTCACTTTTTAAAGAACGGGTTTCGAGTCCGGTTCTCGATTTCTTCGCTTTTTTTAGCTATAAACACCACCGATTATTTTGCTCTAGATTTTCTTTAAACTTACTATTTAGTCAAATAGATCCATTATAAAAAAAAAATGAAAGTAAGTTTTATTTTTTAACATCTTAGGGTTTTTTGGGACCTCCAGTTAAGATGGTTCCTCCTTTTGTCTTTTAGTTAAATTTTGATTTCCCGTTATTTGTCTTCATGCTTAATTGTTAGAATTTGTTAATTTTAATTGTTAAAAGTAGTTAATCAAATCATCTATTGTTTCCAATTCAAATCATTGTCCGAGCATCAAACGTGGATTCAATTTCATAAAATCGTTGGGGAAACGACCCCTGGGAATCATACTTCCCTGTAATACACCGTTTAAAAAAAAAAAAATTATACAATATATAATTTGTAGAATAATTTTCCCTTTTACCTTTGTCCTCAAGGGTAATTTGGTAATTTTCCATCATATTATATATTTTATTATTACGTATATATAGATTCTGACGAATCAATACATTTTTATAAACTTCTAAAGGCTACTTGAGGACAAGTAGATTTCAATAGGGGGTGATATATTGAAAGACAACAAATATTTCCAATTTGTTATAGCATCATTTTATCCATGTTATTAACCCATTTATGTTTTTAATACACAAGGAAGAACACGTATCCTGCCTGCACTTACCAAAGACCACAAAAATAAACCAATAAACTCCGTATCCAAGAAGACCAATACGCCGTATTAGAATCATTGAAATGGAATATAATATTCATAAGAATAACAAGCTGGTCCCCCTCTCCAAGAAATCTCAATACGCCGTAATCCAATCCTTTGATACGCCGTATCGAACCGACCTACAGAACCTTCAAGAATAATAAAAACTCAATAAACGAGTTTTAAGTGTGCTAAAACATATTCTTCGATACATAAAACCATAAAAGTATTATTTTCAGTAATGTAGAAAAAGAGGCCTAAAGAGGTCAACAACGTTTATCAATTCCATAGGAGACAAATAAGACACTAAAACGTGGTAAATTCCATATACTTTAGTAATCGTTAGTTTTTGGAATCTAATACGTTAACGTCGTTAGTTTTACCTTGCTAAATTAAAATGCTACTGTATTTATTCTACGTTTGAGAAAGGCTAATGACCTTCGGGTTAGCCATTATTCTGAATGATTTCATGTTTGGTAATGTTTATCCGTTTCTTGATTATCGTTGTATGTTTTGTTTATGTTTATCAAATATACTTGTATACGTTCATGTCAGTGTTACGTATGCGACCTAATCATTCAACTGGATCTAGTGATACTGACCAAGTAATCTATAGTCCCGGATAAAACTCCTCCATAAAGTGAATTTATACATCAGAATCATAAAAATCACAAGTAGCACATCACCTTTGATGAAACCTAATTTCCATACAAGTCCATGAAACCATCATCTCCACCCTCATATCAATTCCTTGAACCTACACCTTCCTCATCTTTACTTCACCACACTCTACTTGACCCCACAATGCATACCCACAACCCAACTGTCGACCCTCAGCTCAACACTCTCTTTACCAATTACCGATCCAACCCAAAGTCCTCCTCACACCGGCCTAATTTCACCAGGCCCAACTTTCCCCACCAACCAGCCCACTAGTCATGAACCCACAACACCCAAACCTAAAATAGTCCGCTGCCACCACACATATTCAATCAACCAAATCAACAAACCAATACCGACCCAGTTAATGAACCACCCGCACTCATCCCATGATCACACGGTCACAATAAGGCATTGTCAAACCTATCGATCGCTTGTCTCTAAATACTTTCTTGATTTCTCATATTCCTAAAAATCCGTCTGACACCTTAAAAGATTCCTAGTGGCGTAATGCTATGTACTTGTACAAAGGCCAGCAGGTGTTAATATGGTTTGCTCTATGTGGTTATTTAAGCATAAGTTTCATGCTGACGGGACTTTGAGCCGTTATAAGGCTCGTTTGGTTGCTAACGGTAGTAGTCAGCAACTTGGTCTTGATTTTGATAAGACATTTAGCTCGGTTGTTAAACCAGCTACTATTCACACGGTTCTTAGCCTTACTGTGTCTCGTAAGTGGCCGATTCACCAACTTGATGTTAAGAATGCTTTTCTTAATGGTGATTTATCCGAGACTGTCTGCATGTGTCAGCCACCCAGTTTTGTTGATGCTAGGTTCCCTAACCATGTTTGTCATTTGCAGAGATCTTTATATGGACTGAAACAAGCACCTCGTGTTTGGTTTCAGCATTTTGCAGGTTATGCCACACGGGCTGGATTTTATCATAGTCGTTCCGATTCTTCTCTATTTTTTTATAGACAAGGATCTCAGGTTGCTTATCTTCTTTTATATGTGGATGATATTATTTTTACGGCTTCTTCTACAACACTTCTTTAGCATCTTATTGATTCTTTACATCATGAGTTTGACATGACTGACCTCGAGGCACTTACTTATTTTCTTGGTATCTCTGATGTTCGTCACTCTACAGGTTTATTTTTATCTCAGCGAAAGTACGCTCTTCAACTCCTTGAGCGTGCTCACATGGTTAATTGTAACCCCTATCGGACACCAGTTGATACGGAGTCCAAACTGGGTCCGGACAGCGTTCCGGTTCAGGATCATACTTTGTACCAAAGTATTGCAAGGGAACTTCAGTATCTCATGTTTACACGTCCAGATTTGTCTTATGCGGTTTAGCGGATTTGCCTTTATATGCATGATCCGTGAGAGCCACATTTAGTTGCTCTTAAGCGTATCTTGTGATATGTTCATGGTACTTTGGATTTAGGCCTTCACTTATATGCATCCTCCACTACCTCTCTGGTTGGTTATACTGATGCTAATTGGGCGGGTTATCCATCTACACGCAGGTATACCTTAGGTTATTGTGTCTTTTTGGGTGATAACTTAATATCTTGGTCTGCTAAACGACAGCACACTCTTTCACGCTCTAGTGCCGAAGCTGAATACCGGGGTGTTGCTAACGTTGTGGCAGAGTCTGCATGGCTTTGTAATCTTCTTCGTGAGTTACACTCTCCTTTATCGAGAGCAAATCTTGTCTACTGTGATAGCGTTAGTGCTGTTTATATGTCTGCCAACCCTGTTCAACATCAACGGATAAAACACATTGAGATTGATATTTATTTTGTCCAAGATATGGTTACCGCTGGTTAGGTTAGAGTTCTACATGTGCCCTCTCGTTTCTAATATGCCAATATTTTCACCAAGGGACTGCCTTTCGCATTGTTTGAAGAATTTCAATCCAGTTTGAGCGTACGGCCTCCTCCTGCTCCAACTGTAAGGGCGTATTAGTCAATATATTTTATAGTGTTTATTATTATTTTGTAATGGACCGTGGGCTTGTATTCGGCCAAGCCCATATATTCTAGAATAATCTCAGTAGCTATATATATTTGGTTATTTTGATAATGAGAATTAAAAAATCATTATCCTTCAATAAAGGCACCTGCAAAGTTTTATAATTTATTACGAGTAATTATATTATAATTATAATTATATATTAAAAGGCAGAAATCATTTTTAGTGCCACATTTATATGCTTTTTGGGTCGACCCGGTTTGCCCGACCCGCTTCCTTTTTTTAAAACCGACCCTTTAGCCTGACCCGAAGATAATAACTTTACATACGTGTCCTCTTCTCCTCTATGCACTGCCTCAAATCTCATACTCTCTCTCAAAAATCACTGCCTCATCTTCTCATTCCTAAATCTATTATCGCATCCCCTAGATTATATTGGGGTTTTTTGGGTTTTGTTGTGGCGATGGTTGTGGATGGCTGATTTGGGGGTTTTGCAAGCCAAAAATCAACGCACGAGGTATCACTTATTCCTCCTCTTTTTGTATTAGGGTTTGTTGTTTCACTCTTTGATTTAGGGGTTTTGTAAGGTTGATTTAGTATCTCACAGGTTGTACATCTCTGATTTGTTATTTAGGTGTTTAATATTTTTTTTGGTAATTTAATCAAATTGGTATACAACAACTTCAGGTTGTTATTAATGAGCTATATAAAATATTTGGTGCGCAAGGGAGTGTGAGTTCTATGAATGCCACAAAAAACCCGCCTGAAAACCCGTTGTTTGACCCGCTGGAGCTCACCGGGTTGACCTATTTTTTTTATTAATTTGCTCACATGTGGCAACACCTTCCCACCCCACTTATCTCTCTCGATTCTTCTTCCTCCTCATACTAAAAACACACACCAAACACACACCAACAACACAGTACATACCACCACTCTCTCTCTCTCTTTCTAAGATGAACAGTTGTCACGATTATTGGGGTTTGGTTTTTGAATGGTATTCTTTACTTCTGGGGTTATTTGATCAGCGTATGATGATGGTGGGTTTAGTATGTATAAGGTTTGGTTTGTATGTTTTTAGATTTGCCGAGGATACCAGGTACTAAATTGTTTATCCTTTTATATGCAAATGTTAGTAATAGTTAGTCTTCATCTATTTAAATGATACTTATTACTAAATTGTTTTGTTTATTACAATTGTTTTAAGCTTTTCTGGATTGTTGTAGCATTTCCGTGAGCAAAATGTTATGTTATATGTATATAGACTTGAGCAAAAAAAAACCTTTTAAGAAAACTTTGGAGCAAAAAATTGCTTTAGATTCGGGTTGGATATATAGCATTAATATTATCAAGGGGTGTCCGTCATTGTATCGAACCTGTAATTAATTTCAGTTATCATATTGAAAAATATGTGCAGGGTGTTAGGAGCTTTTATGTGTGTCGAGAGTTATTTGTTAGAATTGAGGCCGCTAATTTCATAAACAGGCATGGGCTGTAATGATTGTTGTAGTCTGAGCTATTTGTAAGATGAGGTATTTCACACTAAACCACACCCATGCTACTGTCTCTTCAATGTCGCCGACCTCTTCGTTGCCTCCGTCCATGGTGTGTGGCGATGTTGATCGATGTGTGACGATGCTCAGTTTAGGTGGGTAATGTTGTTGGTTTTTAATATGTGTGATATTCATTTTGTGTGTCCTACGATTTGCTGGGGATTTGTTTCTTTTTAGAACCATAATTTGTTTGGATACAATGGTATTGTTGGGAATTAAGGGCTTCTACAAGTTTATACTGCTTATTCAACTTTGTACTATCAAACCAAAATGTTTATACTGCTCAGATTATAACTAACAGTACTAACTGGTTAGTACTGCTAGAGTAAAATTTAGCACCGCTAGTACTAACTTAACACTGGTGAAGAAGATTAATATTGCTGACAAAGTTTGAAGATTGCATGAAGATAAAGATGTGTGAAGAGTTATAAAGACGTGTTAAGAGATATGTATTAGTGTATATCTTATATAATTAAAAGATATGTTAATATCTTATAGAAGTTTAGAAGATTTGTAGTTATCTT
>BQNB010094902.1:1880-26004 GCA_026074375.1 Tanacetum coccineum
TTAAAAAATCCCCAATTTATTTCCTTGTAATTGTTTTCTAGCTCCTTGCTAGTTTAATAAATTTTTGCCGTTCAAAAAAAAAAGAAAAACCATCTAAGTTTTAATATTGTTCTATTATTATGTAATTGTTCAAAAATATATCTTTAAGGTATTCATATGTGCATTATTTGGTTGTACCTTAACAATAAATACATACCCCCTGCATTTCACTAACCCGAACCAACTTATGCACAAATGCAAAGAGATATATGCCAAAAAATAATAACCAAGTTTGAAAATTGTTACATTGTAGTCACTCAAACATAAAAATTACATAATAATAAAACATTATTGATACTTTGAGTGACTAAAACAAAATACTTTTCAAACTTGATTATTATTTTATAATCAAAAGAAAGTTGCAGTGACTAAATTGGAACAAAATTGAAAGTTAGTTACTATTTCATGATTTTTTGGATTGAATCTTTATATGTTAGGCAAACAAAAAAACTGTTTGAATATGAGTAACGATCGATAACACAAAGTATTTAACATTGTAACTATAGTGTAAGGATCTACTATGAAGGAAAAATTAAAATGAAAAGAATGAGAAATAATCATAAGCACACATTTGAGATGTATCGATTTGAATTAGATGCATCTCTACTCATTTAGATGCACCCCAATTAGTGAGCTTAGCTTACCACGTTTTCCAAAACGAATCACGCCTTTCCAGGGTGAGATCTTTAACATAACCTTATCGCTAACATTAAATTCCAAGGGCTTACGCCTCACATCAGGGTAGCTCTTCTGGCGATGACGAGTGGTCTGCCGTTTGTTCGTATCTGAACGATCTTCTCAGTCGTTTCATGAATAAATTTCTAGGCCAGTGCGTTGACTATCTCCCATCTTGGTCCAGCAGTTAGGCGGTCGACACTTTCGACTATAAAGTGTCTCAAACGAAGGTTGTAAGAAAATTTAACTAAAGGTAGGTGAGTATCCCAATTACCTCTAGGGTCAAGCTCGTAGCATATCCTCCATAGTCTGTATAGTTCGCTCGTTCTGATGGTCGATAAACATTGTGCACTTTGTATCGTATAGGTAGTGTCTCCAGATCTTTAGTGCAGAGACTATAGTTCGTAGCTCCAGGTTATGTGTCAAAACGAGTTCGAGGGTTTCAATGAAATAATCAAATAGGAAAACAAACGAATATCAAATCAAATAATGGGCAACATATATAATGACTATAATGTGCAAGTAGGTACGGATCAAATGTCATGAGAATTCTTAAAAGAAATGATAGAATATTTGTACTTGATAAGAAGACAAACGAAGGCGAAGAACGAACAAATGGTACCGACGATCAAAGAGGCACATATCGAGTAACAATATGTATCAAGATTGTAAATAAATTTTGGTACCAATAATTAATATGAACGAAGGAATTAAAGAAAAGTACTAATCTCCAAAAGAAGTAGATGTCAATGCAAAGAGGTTATATCGATTATAATATTTTTAAAGATTGAATATTCTTATGAACAAAGGAGCAAATGACCATCGATGAATGAAAACGAAGGAATCAATAGGTCATAACAGTACCAAGTATCAAGAATATCCTTACAAACATAGTAACAGTCAAAAAGGGTGAACGTAAAAAAATTATCCGATCAACAGAACGAATGTGATTTGTTCTAACAGATTACGAACCGAAAGAACTATAGAGAGTCATTTGTATAATTAATCGATGCAAACGAGGGAACTTGTATCAATAGTCGAAAGACGTAAATATCCAAGAAACAATATGTATATCAAGAATGCAAAATGCAGTAGGTAGAATAGTTTTACAAACAATCAATGCTTGAAAAGAGAATATATACCATAAAGTAAACAATTCATCAAAAGTTTTTAAAGAAATGCTTTAAAAAAGAGGACATCCCACATGGGGTGTTGCATTAGGGACTGCTGAAGATGGGCCTCCGATCTCAAATGTACTACGAAAATGATCCCTCTCCTGCTGGAATTTGCGCAGTGTCGGTGGTATCTATGGTTTCTGGTGAGTAGTATATTCCATGTGAGGGGAAACAGTAGCAACGCAGTAGTGGTAGCAGCAATAGTGGTAGTAGCAGTTTATGTAATATCCTTTGATGGAGTATCCGACTCGGAAACGCTCGCCAGTGGAGCATAAAGAAAACAGAACCTCTTGCAAGGCGGCACGACCCTCTCTCTGGCCAAAGTAGTCTGAAGAGTAGAGGAAAGGGATCTGGGCATCCCGGCACTCATCCGTAGTGCAGAGACAGAAGTGGTGGTCCTATAATCGGGAAACATAATAGGTTCAATCGGTAGGGGGCATCTAAGGGTGAAGTAGGTGTAGATAGTGGTGATGGTGGTGTAGGTGGTCTGATCGATAAAGTAACTGTAGGAGGTGTGACTGGAGATATCAACCAATCCTCATATTCTTCCCACTATTCCTCTTCGTCTTTAAAACCCATCTCTTGATCCTCTTCGGGATCATCCTCATCGATATCCATCCCGAGATCCTCCTCGGGATCTTCCTCCTCGATGTCCATTTTTGATCCCTCCCTTTCCTCTTCATAATCTGATGTTGGTGCATTTTCCGGAGATGCATGCATGTGATCTGGGGATGCGGGCACCTACTCGGGTGACCTAGGTACGTGATCAGGCGAAGCCGGTAAATGATCTGGTAGAGTGGGTATATGATCGAGGGAAGCAGGGTTTGACATGATGCTCTGAAAGATAAGCATAAGTGGTCAGAAAATAGTCATACATTTATATAAATTACCTTTATATAAATATATAGTGATGCTTTGGTAAATAAGCATAAGTGATCGAAAAGCAAATCAAGTATCTATATAAATAGCCTTTATATAAATGAAATAGTGATGCTCTAGAAAATAAGCATAAGTGTTCACAAAGTATATGCGCATGAAAAGTGTGTAGGGCAATAAGGGGGGGAGGGTCTCAACATATATAGCATTTATAGTCTAGATACTAAATACAACCTAGTTCTCTATAACCAGCAGCTCTGATACCAATCTGTAGCACCCTCAAAATCAGGATAGCAACGGAAAGCAACCGAGGGTACTACTTCATAGAACAAAGTTCAAGTCATAAAAAACGACCTCTAAATGAGACGTTTTTAAAAGATACACATTCGATAAATAAATTTCAAAGTTTACAAAATAAGTGGTCCGAAAAGTAACATAATACACAGACATTTTTAAACTTTATCGAATGGTAAACATTGATGCATAAGTCTTCAAAACATGTCGTGCGACTCTTATGCTCCAACCAAAGCTAACATTTTACGAACATGAGATAAACATGCTAAAAACGTCAACAACATTGTTGAGTGAAATTCATAAGTTTGTAAATTAAACAGTGGACCACAAGAATTTAAGTAATCGTTGACTATTGTAACACATATAAAAGTCGTAAAGCATTTATTATTGCACTAAACTCATGACACCGAAACATTAACGCCATTTTTTATAAGTTATTACAGTGATTGCCCTAGTAGGTAATTTTCCATTTTACCTAAAGTTCTCAAATATCAGTTCAAGCATACATTTTAAAGTACTTGTGTCCGTAGTAGAAATAGCATGTATCTCCCCCCAAGCAGTTTATAAAACAACTAAACGAGTAAAAGTGGAGCTATGAACTCACCTCTAAGCAAAGCGATAACAATAGTGAAAATAAGGCGACGAAAGCCAAGAAAATCCTAGAAGCAACCTAATATATAATGTTAAGTCTTAGGTTTATAAATAACACGCGTATGCATGCAAATGAACTTAACCATGCGATAACACTCTTATATACTCGTAGTGAGGTGTTTATGAAATCATATAAGTTAAAAGCTAAGAAAACAAAGTCTTATACTTTTAATAAATAAAACCCCAAAAACTAGTTTTTATAAAGTCATAATTCCAACTTCAATCGAGCGTATCTAATTCATTTTAAGTCCATTTTTTATCCGTTAAACTCTCTAAACGAAGGTAAATGTATCTGCTTTCAATATTTTGAAGGCCTCGATTCGTGTACACAAGTTTAAAGTGCCGGTTTAATTAAAAAGAAAACGTGACATGCTGTTGTAATATTTAAAGTTTTATCGACTTCGTAGAGCCATAAGTCACTCATTTTCTAGTGAAATCATTTGGTTCAAAATCTTAGATTTATCATTTTTGAGTCTAGTTTTTGAATATGCAAGCAATCATCCCAATTAATTATCAATTATTTTATATAATTAAAAAGGTGCAAGTACATGAGTTGTTAAAGGACAGCCGATTACACTCAACTTTGATGGGTCATGTCTCATTCGTTACTTATCGTCATGGGTCCATTCAATACTCAGATTTTAAGTTAAGGTCTCCTCTACAAATGTCTCAACTGGGTCAAACATCCAAGTCACTTCTAAAGTGGGTCTAAACACGTTTTAAATTATGTTCTCAGATTCACGTCGTTATTGACAACCGAACATGTAACACTTATTTAAAATATCAAATCAACTCGTCTTTTAACGAAATTCGACGGGAGCTTCCCAAGACATATAATCAATTGTGTTAAAATTGGTTAAGTCTAGAAATGTGTTTAAGTTAGGTTTTGATTTGAACTTTGCTACATTTCTGCTAAATTTAAGGTTCCACATCTTGCTTTTCTTCCCATTTTCTCAACATCACAAGTACTTACATGTGCTAATATGAACATGAAATGATCTATAAATGTAAAATAAATATGGAAATGAGTTTGAAATATGTTTCCTTACAATGATAGTGGAATTGAAAAAGAAACAAGAGCAAGAACCACTAAACATATTCTTCCAAGTCACCAACTATAATTACCCAAGTTTCCAAATCAAATACTTAAACCTTGATTCAACTAGCCAAAAATTCTTGCAAAACCCTTACTATGCTTCAAGAAAACCCAAGGAAAATGATGAGATTAGTGACGTTTATGGTGAAAATGAGCTAGAAAACTCTAGCTAGGAACACTAACCTTCAACCTAGTTAACATGCACTAGCAAAAACTCAAGATTATGGATGTGTTTGTGGTGGTTGTGTTTTGGTAAGAACAAAAGAGAGAAAGAGAGAGAGAGAGAGAGAGAGAAAGAGAGAGAACGAGAGGGAGAGTGTGTGTGTGATCTTAGTGTAAGCATGCGAAATGAAGTGAGTGAGGTTCTTTTATGGAGTTGATACATGCAAGTGTGATTAACACTTATTCTTGGAGTGATCTCACTAGGACATGTGTCCTTGTGAGTTGGCCAAAATATATGGCTAGGGGGAGAGGCACATTGGTTTAGTTTGGTGATATAATGGTAAGTGTTAGATATTAGGTAGCAATTGTGCTAGATAGTTTAGTTTATGTGTTTGTTTGTATATGTTTAAGTTTGGTAGGTATAATTCTAAGTGTAAGAGTAACTAAAGCTAAGGTGCAAAGGTGGTGCATGCATAGGGTAAAAAGCAAAACGTGCAAGGTTTACGTAAAAACAAAAATAAAAGTACGACATATAAAATATATATGTACAAAAATCAAATGCATAAAACATGTAGACTAAACCTAGTCTAGAGTCAGGTTCATATTTAATGTACGTGTTACGACGTACGCGGGTTAGCCTATCCGGTTACCCGTAAAAGTTAATTTACGCGAAATTAAAATAAATAGTAAATGAAAATACGGATTGTTACATAAGGTAAATGTAAGAAGTGAAAAAAACAAACACCCTTAATTTTCTATTCATTTTAAAAGTTGTTTAAGAATTTGATTTAAACAAAACCGGTAGCTTGTACAAACATTGTTAAAAGTAGGGTGACGATAAATATAGTTATATTATAATTTATAAATACAATGAACAAAATGCTAACCCAACTCTCCTTGTAATTTTCTACCCGCTTAGTGAATTCGTTTCACAACACTTCGAATGTGTATGTGTTCGTTGTATGTGTTTGTTTGGGTTTTCCATGGCTTTCCGGCAACACCATATTGACATTATCATTTATGCATGTACAAAGACATCACACTCTCTTACCCATCAAGCACTCTCTTAGAAAGTATATAATTTTGACGAATCAAGTTTGTATTGATTCAAATTAAGGTTAAAGTTTTAAAATATTAAATGTGGTTCCCATAATGGTCCTCTACCATTTGTAAAAATGAGACTGATGGTTAAGATTGCACCTTATTATCTTAATTTTTAGCAGAACCTACATTATAAATGATTTATATAATAGTATAGATATAGGTATAGATATAGATATACTAGCAATTTTTAGTGGGTTAAAGTCTTATTAGTTCATGTATAAAGATTTAATTGTACTTACTTAAATAAAATTAGGATTAGACTTAAACAATGATTCTGTGGTTATGGAATTTGAATTCCATAAGGATAGTACCCCCTCATCTCTATAAATAGAGGTGATGTGAAATGCTAGTTTGAAACATTCTTTTATACTCATTCGTTAATTAATATAATATAACGTTTGAGTTCATGTGTGTAGTTACTTTGAGTCAATATTTCATACTAGCTTACTAGGTTTGTTGGTATTTTTTTCCAACAAGTGGTATCAGAGCTACGGTTGGCCCAATGATGATGTGGATGGTGTTTCCTCGGTTAGACCAAGGTTTGACGGTATAAGTGGATCCCGATAAACCTTGTATCAAAATGAAGCCGGTAAAAGGCGGTATGTTCCGATGGCAAATGTCGACGGTATATAAAAGGTGGGATCATGATTATAGTTGAAGATGAGGCCCTTGGTGGGTTGAGTTTGAGGGGAGGATTGTTGGGTGTTGATAACATTAAATAACGTCGCTTTATTATATCATTTATCCTATCTATTTTGCCCACTTTTATATAATTATTGCATTATTTGGTACTTAATTGCTTTAAAGTTGACAAATGCAGTAATTCAGGAGTATTTTGTGAAGACAAGCTAAAAGGCGCATAATTTGGAGCTAAAACGAAGACATTTGAAGATTGCTGAAATTTCACCAATACGTCGTATCCAATTAAAAAGATACGGAGTATCTGCGCCAAGACTTCACAAGAAAACGCGTTTGACCAATTCTCAATACGGCGTATTCACTCTGTCTACGTACGTCGTACCCATGAAGATAACTATTCGAAGATACAGTAAATCAAGTAAATTGGGAATGATATCAAAGATTTATTACGAACGTAGCGCGCACTCTAAGGAATCCAGCCCAATACGCTGTATCGACCTTGCTAGATACGGCGTATCGAGTCTTTTTCAGACACTATAAATAGAAGACTCAAAAACGAGTTTTCAGTGTGCAATATCATATTCTTTATACCATACTCATTAAAGACGAATTTTAGAAGAGAAGATCAGCCACCAAGGTCAAGCATTGATCACGAATCCATAGAAGACATCGTGTAATTTTTACTCTCTTAATCATTCGATTTTAATTATTTAATTACGCTTGTATAATTATAATGGTTGTGGGCTAATACCCTCAGTTATTAGCCATCTTAATGAAAGTTTCATGTTTGGTTTGTTTTAAAATCGATTTCTTAATTTATTGTTGATTGTTTAATTATGTTTATCACCTCATACTTGTTTATGTGTTTGAATATGCGACCTATCATTCAACTGGATCTAGTGATACGGACCAAGTAATCTAGATACCGGGATAGCTCTACATATCGTGTTTCATATTACTGGACCAATATGATCACAAATAACGTTCTGTCTTTGTCTTTAAATTATGAGCTTAGTTGGACCGGTAGGTGACCCGTTTATGTTTCAGCAATCATGCTCTTAATATACTGATAAAGATTGGAATAGTAGACTACCAGTATATAAAACACCGTCAAACAATAAGTTGGTAAAGTCCCGTTGGGCTAGGGTTTTAACAGGATCACCACTGTTTTAATTCTCTAAGATAAATTATAATTAAACTAAATGATACTTTATGCGGATGCGTTAATTGGGACAGAATTAATCATGTCTAGGTCTTAGGATGATGTCCCGCCTAAGTCTTAAAAATGATATGCCGCTTCGAGATAAGTAAATCATTGCACTAAAACAAACAAACCAACATTGAACCGGATTTAATATGGCTAATTCAGTTTTCTATCATTTGACTTGTACCGCTTTTCTATCTTCTAATCTTCTTCTTTTGTGTTTATTGTGTATTGAATTGGTATTTGTTTCCACCAAACCTGTGCCAGTCTCTCAGGCTGAAAACCCCCATATCATTAGACAACGTAAATAACATAGGTTTAACCAGTAAATAGACTAATTAAAATACTGATAGAATATAGAATTAATGTTCCACTCTTAGTGTTCGACACCCTGCTTATCGCGAACTCCATCTTGACCGGGTACACTGCTCGTTAAAGTGTTGTTTTAGGTTTATCGGCTAAATATAAATTTAAAACTTGATAATCAAATAATTGACCCTACACGACAACACATCAGGTGTCCAAACCTAATCCCATATCGTTGGAACTATAATCTCAAACTAAATATATAAGCTTGGTGGGCCACTCACTACAACATTCGACACATTACCCGGTGACATTTGGTTGCTTTTGCCGAGGATAGTTTTCCCCGAAGACATGACGTCGGGAAGTCAACCTTGAGGAAGCCACGTCGGTATGTGATTCCCCAGCGACTTTCCTTAGCGCCGATGTGGGTCCGACACCATTTTCAATCAATGAAACTTATACTTTGGCATAACTTTTCTCCAGCGACATGTCCACAGAGAAAAGTTATGCCATAAGCATGTTAATTAATTAACTAACTAATAAATATAGTCAAAAGTCTCCCAGACGACATATCGCCGAAGAAAGTATTACCCAATTTGAAGTCAGTAATCCAAAATGTTTATGAAGCACATATGAAGTCAGTAATCCAGAAACCATTTCATTCTATTAAAACACATGTAATTTTACATATATAATCAAACACGAGTTGTAAATTTGAACCTCTATCTATTTTATATTTTTGGCACAACAAGTATTCAATCTTTGCATCCTAATAATACATCACAAGGTCCATAATCCCTTCTGTAATCTTTATAATCCATCCTACTTCGCCACATGACCAGTTTTCCGACCAAAAGAAAAAGCTAAATCAGTGCATACCACTAAAATAAAAAATCCAACAAACAAAAACTTTAAAGCTAATTAGATAAAATAATAATGCTTTCAAATAGAACACAAACAAAACATACGTTATTAGTTCCAACAAAAACCCCAAAGATCCACAGATCTTCATATACGACTTCAAGATCTATAGAAAATAGACCACGGATGGATAAAGCGTGAATGGTACAGGCTTTTGTGCACATATTGTGTGGATTTTTGGATGGTTTACCTATGGAGTAATGGTCATGGTTGTTGTTGGCAAACATAACCAAAGAGATGAGCTAAAGACTGGTCTTTGATTTTTTTTACTTTTGATCAGTGTATGTGTGGTAATGTGGTACAAAGAAAAAGATAAAAAAATAAAGGGTAGGTTGTGATATGTATCCTTTTGACTACGCGAAAACTTACCCCTTTATATGTATCAATAAATACAAATAAATATAAATACACAGCAAGGATCAGAATCCGCGAGACCAATGAAACCGGAAGTAGTATAGGGTATCTCCGGGTCGTTATGTCCCAACGAGGCTAGAATGGAAAATCGAATGACGAATTGATAAATGATGTTTGAATATGACAAGGATGTGATTATGATTGAGCACTAAACCTAATAAGCAAAATCACATACCAAAATTAGCAAAGAAAATAAGCTGGACTGATAAGCGAATACACGAGAAAAGAAGCAAGGAAAATAAGCTAGAGCAGGCCTAAAAGCTAGGACTGGTAAAAACACTTAAAACTTTTATACTAAGACACAAATAAGCTCAAACAAGCTTAAGACAAATCAAAATAAGCTAAGCTAACTCTAAATAAGCAAATTCAAAAAGCAATTAAGCTAAATTAAGCAAGGAAACTCAGCAGTACTAACAACAGTACTAACAGTATTAACTATCAGTACTAACTTGGAGTTAGTACTGCTAGCTTTAACAAAACACAATGAAACAAGAAATAAGCAAATAAGCTAAAACAGATATTTAACTAACCCTAATAAGCACTCAGGCATAAGAATAAGCAACTAGAATAAACTAGAATGGCAAATAAGCTAAAAAGCTACAAACTGATACACTATTGAAAATACAAGCTGATTAGGTCCTAAATTATTTAAAACAGATTATCAAATGACAAAATAAGACATTTATAAGCAGACTTCAATCAAGAATAAGCACTTAAATAAGCTGAATCAATCTAACAGTTTTAACTAAGCATACTACCAGTGCCACCCTAGTACTAACAGTTTTAACTACCAGTACTAACTTGGAGTTAGTACCGCTAGCTTTAAGTTAGTACTGCTAGCTTTAAAATCTAGCAAAAATGAACCAGCAGTACTAACTTGGAGTTAGTACTGCTTGTTCCAAACATCTCTTAAAAATCATTTTTCTTTTTATTTCAAGCTGATTAGGTCCTAAATTATTTAAAACAGATTATCAAATGACAAAATAAGACATTTATAAGCAGACTTCAATCAAGAATAAGCACTTAAATAAGCTGAATCAATCTAACAGTTTTAACTAAGCATACTACCAATATTAACTCAGAAAGTGTGCATAAGTCACTTTTAAACTAATAGCTAAGCAAGATAAGAACTAAACATCATGATAAAGCATAAATAAGCAAATATAGGTGACAACTAAGCACTATAAGCAGTTCTGCAGTAAATAAGAAAAACAAGAAAAAGAAACTTACAACACCCTTGCTTAAACAGGGCTGCTTAAGCTTTTATAAGCTGATCTACAAGCTCTAGCTTGTATTAAACAAGATAGTGAGAGTCCATAAGCCCATCCAGTACCGGCTTATCATCAATAAAATAAGCTGTGGTGTCTTTGAGAGTGATTTTTGTGATTTTCTCTTAACTACTTAACTTTTTAAATTTACTTAATTAAAGCAGCTTATAAACAAGCTGTGTTTAGAGCTTTTTGAACACAAAACAACACAATTAAGAAACTTTAACACTTGGAATTGTAAATTGACTTAAAAACTTAAATTTGCATTAAAACTTGAAAGTGTTACAAAGCTGAAAGTAAAAGCTGTAAATGACTTTTAAAGTAAGGTAAGTTATATTGAAAATTAAGCTAAGATATTCTAAAAACTAACTAGTTGCCTCAAAGGCTTACAAAAGGTTCTATTTATAGCCGAAGTCTTCTTTTCTTCGACTTCTTTCTTCTGAGTTTCTTTGTAGAGACAAAAACAAAGTGTGCTTGTTGTGTGAGGTGATTCTAAAACAAATCCCAGCCTTCAATTTCTTTTGTGCTTCTTTGGAGTCAATCATAGCCATCGAAAATACTTGGGAATGGTGAGGGATTGCCAACATGACACTTATACAGCTAGGGGTGGATAGAGGAGTGGTTGAAATGATTTATCTAGGGTGTTGAGTGTTTTGCAGGGAGAAGGTATGGGACGACATCCCTACTCTGTACCTGGGTTTTGTTTGGGCGGGAAAGATGGAGTTTGGGGAGGTTGGCAGCTTTGGCCCCTCATTTCTTATAACAAACTTCACCCGGTTTGCAATTCAACCCTTGTCTTTTAACTCTTGTAATACAACTTGAGGTTTGGCAGTTTTAGTCCCTTAAGTTGTATTTTCTTCACTTGGTTGACTTTTGACTTTGATTTGACTTTGTCTTTTCCATTCCGTGCTCGGTTTTGTTTGTTTTTGGCTTTCTTTTTGTCCTTTTCTTGAATATTCGTTCCTGCACAATACAAATGCAAACATACAAATACAATGTATTTTTGGTACGTTTTTAGTCTTTTAAGTCCGTTTTTAATGGAAAATGGTATGTGTAATTAAGCACATACCAAAATCCCCCATACTAAGGTATTGCCGTGTCCTCACGCAATGTTATGAAGTAAACACTCAAGAAACCAAGAATCTTAATCCCCCTCGACTAATTACCTCGAAAAGTAGCTAAGTGTTCGTCAAGGGGAACTAAAGAATCAATAGCTTCGACAAGTCCCGTTTTCACCATTTTTTATATGTACACTAACTATCCCTAATATTTTTGGATTTTCCTTTCTTTTTCTTTTCTTAACTACCTGTTTGACTTCCTTTATTTTATCAACATTGGGATCATAGAATGAGAAGCGCCCATAGAATAATCTACGGATGTCCTGACGGATAAATTCTTCGTCCCCGATTTTTTCACTACTTCCAAACCAAGCAATTATTTTAAACAAGATATTTGTCAATATAAGTCTAATGTTAAGCACTCATAACTTATGACTTGTGAAACTTTTAACTCCCAAATTGGATATATGATTTAATGTGTGTACGCATTTCCAAATCAACCATAGATAATTATTTCTAGTGTAATTCAAGATGAATCATGACTCAAAAGCAACAACTTATTAGGCCCTATGTAACTTGATTTTAAAGAAGGATTTTTAACTGTAGACACTTTGTAGCAACATCTTTATATCATAATCATAAGTTCTTAAGCTAGGAATGCGTTGCTTAGTTTGAACACTACCTAGGCCTCGCTTCCCTAGTAGGATATCACAACCAACGACTGGATGTTCTTCTTAGTTTGAAACCCACCCCGTTTGCTAGCGTAGCGAAAATCACATCACATACCTTCTTCCTAATTAGGCTTAAGGATAGGTGTTTTAGTTTTAAACCTCACTAGGATCGCTTCCTGGTGAGATATCACAACACACCAAATCCCTAGAAGTAAAGATGTTTAGGTTTGAACTCACTCGTGGATTTCACGAACATCTTTTAACTTGTCCGTTACTCAAATGTAAGCTTCTTTGCTACTTTTAATATTCATGCATTTTTGCATTCATATTTCATTCATGGCTTCTTTGGCATTTTAGCTTTCAATTTACTAAGAAACAGAAAAACCTCCGCTTTTAAAGAATCAGAGTTACAAATTTGAAGCTTTTTCTAAAATCAATCGATTGATTAGTTGGAATTGAAATGCGACGTATGATTAGGTGGGATTAAAAGGGGCTCAATGGGAAAAGCCACACGTTACTCATATAAGCTTTAGAAGAATCGTGCTCAGACATAAACTTATATTTAACTCTATCACTTCTTGTTCTTCACCTTATTAAAATTCGAAGCAATAGAATTCGTAAAAGCTTAGCCTACAATTAGCTAGGGCTCAATACGCCCGATCGAGTCAAAAACTATTCTCATTCTACCTATTAGGAAAGTCGAAACTTGTGACAAAACACTTATTTTATTTTTGAAAATTTTTAAATTTTTTCATTTTTTTGGTATTTTTGCAAAAATTTGGTGGTAAAAACGGGATTACATGATAACAACGGCTGCAGGCAAAAATCAAATCGAAGATCCCCCCCATACTAGAACTAAACATCGTCCTCGATGTTTTGAAAAGGGCACATACGTAAATCTAAGGCCGTTTATTAAGTGTGCCAAAAGATAAAACGTTAGTCGATTAGATTTGGATATTGGATTCCCAAAATGAAGCTGAGGATGTGAAACTTTTGATAAAAATACAAGCACGAGAGTTCTTCACAATTCGGGCAATCCTGGACAAATAACCACACAAACATGAAACACGGGTAATGGAAGAGGCGAGCCTCCTCACAACAAGAAAACACACTTACAAAACTACGATAAGCATGGGGTGCCTCCCACGAAGCGCTTGTTTAAGGTCGCTATGCTTGACCCGTCCCCGAATTTATTGGTCCTTGGGGAACGTCTGGAGATCCGGGACTAACCAATTCGTGGTTGTCCACTCCAAAGTAGTGCTTCAAACGCTGGACCATTCACTTTGAAATTTGCCCGGAGTTTTGGGATAAATCAACTAGTGCCAATGGAAAAACTTGGGTTAAGTGAAATGGCCACTCCAGCGGGTCTTAAAGCTTGTTTTTTACCTGAGAAAATCTTTAATCTAGAGTAAAGAGGAGAGGACTCGATTCACGAGTGTAAAAAAACGCGATTTTTGATCTTGGAGTCTTGGGATTCTCTTTGTTTTCTCCTTATATGTATCAAAGAGTTTTCGTTAGGCATGATCACGAAGTTTCTTTAAAGTTCATTGTGTTGAACTTTCTGTGATCACCCGCGGTTTTGATATCAAAAGTTTATATGCTTAGGGACAGTAAGCTTTGTGCTCCTCTCACGGTAGATGACATGCCTTTCCATATTACAAGTTGTTTGGAGTGCACCCGATGGGTGTTTAGTAATCTGTACGGTAAGGCCCGGAGAGCGCATCCGTTGTTAACGACAAGAGGATGATTTTCGCCTACGGTTCCTTTCAAGAATTCGTTTTTTTTAAAAACACGATTGGATACCTTCCAACTTGCCCCATTTGTTTGTGGGTTGATATGCGGTTGGAGAGACGATGAGTGCTCCGTATTTAAGCATGACCTTTGCAAATGGTCATTGCAAAACAAAATGGGTTCCGCGATCACTTATATTGCACGAGGGGGCACCGATATGGCGAGATATGATTGAGAAATTTGCAAACAATCGGGATCATTGGTGGGAGACGCTTTTGCTTCAACCCATTTTGATAAGTAATCGACTGCCACGGGTATTATATATTTGTTCCCTCTTGAAGACCCTGGGAACGGCCCCATAAAATCAATGCCACATATGTCAAAGATTTGCAAAACTTGGATAGAGTTTTGTAGGCATTCATCACGTTGCGGAAACTGATGCCTTGAGTGACAAATGTCACCATGTGGGTGACAATGTCTGGTGGGCATCTTGTAGAGTGTGTTGGGCACTAAAATCTGAATCGAAAGATCTTTTTAGCGTATAATGGCACCAGTAGTGTCCCCCGGTTGAAGTCCATTATGGCGAGCTTTAAGAATGTCAAACGCTTCTATGCCCCGCTCAAACACATCGCTAATCACTTGATCAGCAATATCTTTAAATAAGAAGGGGATCGTCAACAAGTAATGTTTGACGTCTTTGAAAAAACTTTTTTTCATGCTGAGACGACATTCCTTTGATCAACAAAATTCCCGCATAGAGAGTAGTTTGCAAAATCGGCAAACATTGGAGGATTATCATCCAACACTGAAAGGTAACCATCCCAAGTGTCTCGAGAGGAGGAAATGTTTCCGTAATTCCTTTTTCTCGATCGTCACTTGGATGGGGTTTTTCAAGTCTAGTAACGTGGTCTGCGGCTGAAGATTTTCTGCTTCCTTTTTTTATCACGGATAACGACATTAAAATTCTTGGTTGAGCAGCAAAATCCACCGAGAGCAATCTTGGCTTAGCATCCTAGCTGAGCAAGCAAATATTTTGAGGACCCGAATAATGGTTACGTATACACTATGCTTTTGGACAAGACAAGATATGGCCGGAATTTCTCGAAAGCATACACTCGGCAATAATTCTTTTTTCACGCGGCGTTGTGTAATGGCTCTTGAGCCTCGGTCCTAGTTTTGCTTGATAGTGTATCGGGCTGGAAGTGCTTGGTCTTACGTTGCCTTGGATGCCCCAACAACAAAATCGTGATTGCATCACACATGATTTCAAAGGCAAGTCCTAATCGGGAGCAATAGATTTGGTGCCTGGGTTAAACTTCATATTAATGGTTTTCAAAGCTTCGATGCTATTCTTTCGAGAAGATAAGGAGTTTCTTTTTCAATGGAGGTGGGTCATAGGCGGGCGGGATTTTGGAAAAATCTGAATAAAATCTTCGGTGGTAGAATACGGCCTGTGACCGAGAAAATGCGAATACCCTTCACGGTAGTGGGAAATGAGGCAATTTTGCAATGACATCAACTTTTTTGATTTATTCACCCTCAATCCACCAGGATTTTAGAAATCTTATGGCAAGGACTATCCTTTCTTGACATAATGTTGTATTATTTCCCAATTTAGCACAAGATTGGTTGTCTTCACGCCTTGGAGCATTGTCTAAATGGGAAGACAAAAAGGAGAAACGAATCACGAATAACTGAGAATTCATCCATGAAGACTTTCCATGGTTTTCACATCATATCGTGAAAGATTGCAACCTACACCTTTGGAAAGATGCTGGTGATTTGGCATAACCCAAAAAGGCATGCGACGATAGGCAAATGTCCTAGTAAGGGTAGGTGTAGGTAGTCTTCTCTTGATAATGTGGGTTCAAGTGGGATATGATGGGAACGTAGCAGAGGAATCCGTCCATAAAAGCCAATAGTATCATTTCGGGCTAATTCTTTCAAGCATTCTGATACGTTCATGAATAGAGTAAAGGGAAATGGTTCTTTACGAGTTTGGCATCATTGAGTTTACGGTAATCGGATGCAACTCGCCATCCTGTAACCAACCTAGTGGGTATTAACTCATTTTCTTCATTTTTCACCACAGTTATTCCTCCCTTCTTAGGGACACAATGAACCGGGCTTACCCAGGGACTGTCAAAGATAGGGTAAATTAACCCGGCATCAAGAAGTTTGATAAATTGCTTGTTAATTACCTCATGGATTTTGGGGTTAACTCTTCTCTGTGTTGAACTACGGGTGTTTTTTTGGCTTTTATTTCCATCAAAATCTTATGGTGCAAAACTGTGGATCTTATCCCCTGAATTATCAGAAATCTTCCAAGCTATGGCATGTTTTTGTGTGACTTAAAGAACCTTGATCAGTGGCGGGGTTTTATCCTTCATCTTTTAAGTTTTTAGCATTTATGACGGGCTCAGTTGTCATCACCCTCCAACTCTCGCACATACTAAGATGGGATGGTAAGTCATTGAGTTTCAAGGTCAGGAGGATCTTCACATGAATGATTCATCTTTTCAGGCGCGTCATAATTTCACAAACTGGTGACGGAGGGAGATTTGGGTCACTATTGATTACACTTAACAAATCCTCAAGGTAAACAGTATCTCCCTCAGAATCATAGATGCCGTCAACACCTGGTGGTATTGAATCATCATGTTCAAGAAATTCATCGATCTCTTCCATTAGAAAATCACTTCCTCCGAAGGGAGTGAAAGATGGAGAGCGAGAATCGATCATAAGGTCCGACGTAGAAGTGGGATTGCCACTTTCAGAAATTTCAAGTACTTCTTGAACATATTCTTCACAAGCAATGTCAATAACATCGACTCGGTTAACCGATTCAATGATATTGTAGGAGAAAGTCTTAGTATCACCAACTTGAAGGTCACGGCATTGGTATCTGTGCCTAGGGTCATTTGTTCACCGTGAACATCGATCAAGGCACGTGCGTCAAGCTCAAGAAAGGTCTTCCTAAGATTAGGGGAACCCGAGGATCGGCAACGTAGTCAACGACCACAAAATCGGCAGGAAAGAAGAACGTTCCAACTTTCACGAAAACATCCTCGGCGATGCGGTCTATGGGAGTAGAAACGTTCGGTCGCAGGTTCAAGTACATTCGGTTTTTGGTCAAATCTGGGAGATTATTTCTTTCCAAATGGAGAGGAGGCATTAGGTTGATGCTTGCATCAGAGGATCGGCCAAGGCTAGCATTCATTCATCTTCCGAAAAATCACACGGTATAAGAAATTGCCGGGGCGGTTTAAGTTTTCGGGCTCTACTACTTTTTTAGGATAACGCCGAGCAATCTGTTTACCGGTTGTTCTTTGTCAACTAATCATCTTATCCTTTTTGTCATTGAGATGCATCTAACATGGTGCAAAAATTTGGGCATGTGTAGGAGGCGCGTCCCGCGAAACTTAAGCTCGGAAATGGAGATTCCGAAAAAAATCTCCATAAATTTTGAAGCTAGAAGATTGTCTTTTTTACGGAGCTTTTCTTTGTTGGCCCTTGAAGGATAAGACATGGTGGTTTAGTCTTTGAAGCAACAACAGGGATCACCAATTTTGTCATTAGTTTGGGACCACTGGAGGTTGGATGTTTTTCGGTGCTTGGTTGCACCGTATCCTTTGTACCTCGGGTTCATTTTCCTTTTTTTAGGCGGAAGAAGAAATTTGAGGTATTTATAGGAAACACCCTTTCGGGTAGTGATTGGCTTTCACAACACCTTTCGCGGGTTAGCAATGAGTTGTTGTTGTAGAGAAACCCCGGACCCGATGTAGAAGCGTGGGTATTACTTTTACAGAATTTGGTGATAGGTAGTTTATTTGCCATTTTTTGATTTTGCTATTTTGCTTACCGATGTGGTTCGCTCGCACGCGCGCGATCGTAGTTATCAAATCGGGCTTAGACAACCTGGTGCTGGTGTAACTGGAGCTTGGTAAGCTGGAGCTTGAAAAGTCGGGGGTTGATTAATCTGGGGTTGGTAAACTTGTCCTTGATTGAAATTATTACCCCGATTTTGGTTAAAATTGTTCCCCCGATTTTGGTTAAAATTGTTCCCCAATTTTGGTTGTTTGGATAGTTTTTGGCATAGGAGGGAAAACGGCGGGGTCAATTTTGGTTAGCAACATCTGGGTCTGTAACTGGCATTCCCTTGGTTGTATTTAATGCGGCGGCTTGTGACACTATTCTGAGATATTGTCACGATAGATGTTTCCATCAGTAGCTCGGACAATTTGGTAAGAATGGACCACCCCGCAAGTTTAAAAGCAACTTTGCTCGAATGCTTTTACAGGACGGGCCATCGCCTCGCGCTCGCGTTCGCGCGCCCGCGCTCGGCACGTGTCTACGCTCCCGAATCAATGCTCTAACCTTATCTTTTCAGCTAGCAACATCCGATTGAAACTGCTGGGGTAAGGAGTCGTACTCACTTTTGAAACAATGGCCTTGCTTCGTGATTGACGAACTTTGGATTTGTTCTCGATGATTTTTAGGCATTCTCGAGGATTTTATCCCAGAAAGTTACCACCGCAGCGGGGAGTTCGATGAATCTTGATTCATTCGAATTTAGGGAATTATAGAATGTATCGAGTTGATGCAATTCTGAAAACCCATGATTGCTGGGATCCCCTAAGAAGATCATTAAATCGGTCCCATGCCTCGTAAAATGTTTCATCAAATTTTTGTTGAAATCTTGTGATTTCATTTTGAAGATTTGTTGTTTTAGAGGGAGGGAAGAATTTGTTAATGAATTTCGAAACAAGATCATCCCATGTAAGAATCAATTGAGGGGGCTCTTTTTCAAGCCAAATCCGGGCTGCTCCCTCGAGGGAAAATGGGGAAGAAAGCATAAGCTTAAAACCGAACGTACTCGGACGTTTGGGAACTTCATCGTTAGAAGTGATTTGTTGAAATATCGGATATTCTTTAACAATTGTGGGCATGTGGGTCTTCTTTATCATGTCCAAAAAATTGCTTGTTTTGAACAAGATTAAGTAGACCATGCTTGATCTCAATCTCGCGCGCGCGGCGCACGACGGTAATTACGGGAACAACGATATTTGCTCTCGTAACCCTCGGTGTGGTGCTTCGAGGCATTTGCGCCATTAGTACGATTAGCATCATCGTAACTATTGGAGGATTGTTTATTTGGTTCTCCAAGATTTGGTGATTCAACCTAAGTTTTGTGGACTTGTTTTTGATCGAGTTTACGGGCTGGGAACGATCGTGCGCATGCACAAAATAGAAATATAAAAAGAAAATTTACACTAATTTTTTTGGTTTTTCAATGATTTATTCACAATTGATTTTAACGGACAATGAGATAAGACAACTTCAACCAAATAATCTACTTATTCAAGGTTGGCTCTCAAAAGATAACCGCACAGCCGCGCGCGAAGTAGAGAGGTGTAGAATAGGAGAGTTTTTCTCCTTTCGGGTCGTAGTTCCTTGGAACAACCCTCCTTATACCCACTTTATAGCTTGTTTAACTTTTCAAGGTGAGCCGTACGTCGTAAGAGACACAAATGGCAAGTTTTTAAATCTTGTCGAGAGTTGGAACCAACAAGTTCCACCGGAAGTTTCATTCAATGATAATACCTCAATTGAGCAATATTATATGTATTGTGGTAATTTTTACCACTGTTGTGAATTTATGTTCTTTTTGATGGATAAATGTTTTTATATTTTGGTTTTTCTTTTGATTCTAGAGGATAATTATATATAAAAGATAACTAAAACATATTTTTGTACTGTTTATGTTTTATAAAGGAAAATATTCACAGATTTTAAAACACAACAATGTCAAACGTTATTTTTCGATATCGTTTCACAGGCCTCCCCGGCAACGGCGCCCCAAAAATTGCTACAGCGAAAACTGTAACCCTTTGATGTGTATCAAAAATACAAGAATTTATCATATATAACCAGCAAGGACAGAATCGCGAGACAATGAAATCGGAAGTAGTATAGTGGTATTCCGGGTCGTTATGTCCCACGAGGTAGATAACGGAAATCAGAATGTCGAATTGATAATGATGTTTGAACTATGACACGGATGTGGATTAATGATGAGCAACTATAAACCTAATAAAGCAAAAGACATAACAAAATAAGCAAAGAAATCTTAAGCCCCCCCCTCTGCCGTCTCTGATAAGCGAATACACAGAGGAAGAAAGAAAGCAATGCGAATATAAGCTAGAGCAGGCTAAGAAAGTAAGGACTGGTAAAAACACTTAAAAACTTTTATACGAAGACAGAAGCTCAAACAAGCTTAAGACAAATCAAAAATAAGCGCTAAAGCTAACTCTTAAATAAGCACTTCGCGCACTCTTCTCTCGCACAACTAAGCTAAATAAGCAACTGGAAACACTGCTAGTACTAACACTGTATAACAGTTTAACGATCAAGTCTAACTTGGAGTTTAGTAGCTGCTAGCTTTAGTTAGTTTACTGTAGCTTTAACAAAAAACAATGAAACAAGAAGATAAGATAAAGTAAGCTAAACAGATATTTAACTAACCGCTAATAACACCAGGGCATAGAAGAATAAGAAACTAGAATAAACTTAGAATGACAATTAAGCTAAAAAGCTAACAAACGTTACACTATTGAACCTAATAGATTTTGAAAAGGAACTAAGCTTAAATACAGCTTACTCCTAAAGACAGTAATTAAAGGTAAAATGATTTAATACTACTCTAAAAATATAAGGAAATTCTTAGAAATAAGCATAAATTTATAAGTTGATAAGCTTAAAGATGAACCACCGTTAATAACAGTTTTTTTTTAAGTACCATTAGTACCTATTGGAAAGTTAGTACTGCTAGCTTTAAGTTAGTAGCTAGCTTTAAAATTTAGCAAAAATGAACCCTCGCAGTACTAACTTGGAGTTTAGTAATGTTGTCCTAACACAACCTTCGTAACAAATTCAATTTTTTTCTTTTTATTTCAAGCTGATTAGGTTCCCTAAATTATTTTAAAAAGAATTCTATCTCTCGCGCTCTCTCTCTAAAGCTCAGCATTTATAAAGCAGACTTCAATCAAGAATAAGCACTTAAATAAGCTGAATCAATCTAACAGTTTTAACTAAGCATACTACCAATATTAACTCAGAAAGTGTGCATAAGTCACTTTTAAACTAATAGCTAAGCCCAGATGAAGAACTAAAACATCATGATAAAGATAAATAAGCAAATATAGGTGACAACTAAGCACTATAAGCATTTCTGCAGTAAATAAGAAAAACAAGAAAAAGAAACTTACAACACCCTTGCTTAAACAGGGCTGCTTAAGCTTTTACAAGCTGATCTACAAGATCTAGCTTGTATAAAATAAGCTAGTGAGAGTCCATAAGCCCATCCAGTACCGGCTTATCATCCATAAATTAAGCTGTGGTGTCTTTGAGAGTGATTTTTGTGATTTTCTCTTAACTACTTAACTTTTTAAATTTACTTAATTAAAGCAGCTTATATACAGTGTGTTTAGAGATTCTTTGATCACAAAACAACACAATTAAGAAACTTTAACACTTGGAATTGTAAATTGACTTAAAAACTTAAATTTGCATTAAAACTTGAAAGTGTTATAAAGCTAAAAGTAAAAGCTGTAAATGACTTTTAAAGTAAGGTAAGTTATATTGAAAATTAAGCTAAGATATTCTAAAAACTAACTAGTTGCCTCAAAGGCTTACAAAAGGCTCTATTTATAGCCGAAGTCTTCTTCTCTTCGACTTCTTTCTTCTGTGTTTCTTTGTAGAGACAAAAACCAAGTGTGCTTGTTGTGTGAGGTGATTCTAAAACAAATCCCAGCCTTCAATTTCTTTTGTGCTTCTTTAGAGTCAATCATAGCCATCGAAAATACTTGGGAATGGTGAGGGATTGCCAACATGGCACTGGGGGGGGGGGGAAATAGAGGAGTGGTTGAAATGATTTTTCTAGGGTGTTGAGTGTTTTGCAGGGAGAAGGTATGGGAAGACATCCCTACTCTGTACCTGGGTTTTGTTTGGGCGGGAAAGATGGAGTTTGGGGAGGTTGGCAGCTTTGGCCCCTCATTTCTTATAACAAACTTCGCCCGGTTTGCAATTTCAACCCTTGTCTTTTAACTCTTGTAATACAACTTGAGGTTTGGCAGTTTTAGTCCCTTAAGTTGTATTTTCTTCATGTGGCTGACTTTTGACTTTGACTGACTTTGGCTTCGGATTGACTTTGTCTTTTCCATCCCGTGCTTGGTTTGGTCGTTTTTGGCTTTCTTTTTGAATATCCGTTTCCTGCACAATACAAATGCAAACATACAAATACAATGTATTTTTGGTACGTTTTTAGTCTTTTAAGTCCGTTTTTTAATGGAAAATGGTATGTGTAATTAAGCACATACCACCTTTCATCTTAACCATTAACATTGACATGTTGGCAATCCACTGAAAATGATCTAATGGTAAGAATATTTCCCTTATAAACACACTTTAACAAATTTATGAGTTACTAAGTAAATTGTAATAATATTTGTTAAATGAAAAAGTTACTCCTCATTTTGCAACCTAACATTACATAATTTATTGCTAAACCTTATGATCATATTTTGTTAAAATCTTATTAGATTAAAATTATATATATATGTAAATAATAGTTTTATTAGATTTAAAAAGGTTATGTTAAACGGATTATTCGAGGTGATACTGTTTGACATGAAATGTTAAACGAATGAGTCAAGGTTGTAGTGATATACAAGTTATGTGAAACGGATGAGTCAGATGATATCGTTATACATGAGATGTTAAATGGATAAGTCGAGATGATATTGTTATACATGTGATGTTAAACGGATTAGTCGAGATGATATTGTTATACAAGTTATGTTAAACGGACGAGTCAAGATGATATGCGTATACACGTTATGTTAAACGGATGAGTCAAGGTGATATTGTTATACAAGTTATGTTAACGGATGAGTCGAGGTGATATTGTTATACAAGACATGTGAAACGGAGGAGTCGATGTGGTATCATTATACATGAGACGTTAAAGGGAGGAGACGATGTGGTATCATTATACATGAGACGTTGAACGGAGGAGTCGATGTGGTATCATTATACATGAGATGTTAAACGGAGAAGTCGATGTGGTATCATTATACATGAGACGTTAAACAGAGGAGTCGATGTGGTATCGTTATACAAGACATGTTAAACGGAGGAGTCGATGTGGTATCGTTATACAAGACATGTTAAATGACTCGCGTGATCTTACTCCTTTTTATATATAAATAAATATAAATAAATATAAATATATAACAAGGAACAAAATCTGGCGAAATCAGTATAACCGGAAGTAGTATAGAATATTTCCGGGTCGTTATGTCCCAACGAGGCTTGAATGGAGAATCGAATGACGAATTGATAATCGATGTTTGAATATGACAAGGATATGATTAGGCACTAAACCTAATATGCAAATGCACGAAAAGATAAACAAGGAAAATAAGCTAGAGCAGGCATAAAGGCTCGGAATGGTAAAAACACTTAACACTTTTACACTAAGACACAAATAAGCTCAAATAAGCTTAAGACAAAACCAAATAAGCTACACTAACTCTAAATAAGCAAATTCAGCAAGCAATTAAACTAAGTTAAGCAGAAGAAACTCATCAGTACTAACAACAGTATTGACAGTATTAACTATCAGTACTAACTTGGAGTTAGTACCGCTAGCTTTGAGTTAGTACTGCTAGCTTTGAGTTAGTACTGCTAGCTTAAACAAACACAACGAAACAAGAAATAAGCAATTAGGCTAAAACAGATATTTAACTACCCCTAATAAGCACTTAGGCATGAGAATAA
>BQNB010094903.1:2560-26004 GCA_026074375.1 Tanacetum coccineum
CGCATAATCTTTGATATATTTTACAAAGTTTCTATCATAGTTGTGTAGGATTTATCTTGCATAACTAAACCTTACACAAGCTAAGGAATTCAAGATCTATTCAAGTGGGATCAACAAGTGGTATTAGAGCTTGTTGCTTTTGCTAAGAAGAAACTGCTTTTACACACAAGGTCTGTTTGTTACAAAGAGATGGATCAAGACTCAGCACATATGGTGGCTGCATTAAAAGTGCCTATGCTCAAACCAGGTGAGTATGAGCTTTGGAGGATGAGCTTTTGGTGGATAAGGATGGAACAATACATCCAGATGATTGACTATTCTCTATGGGAAGTCATAGAGAATAGTAATGCACCTCCAATAACAAAAGTTGTTGAAGGTGTTGAGACTACAATTGCTCCTACAACTGCTAAAGAAAAGGCACAAAGGAGGTTAGAGTTGAAAGCAAGAAGCACTTTATTGATAGACATCCCTAATGAACATCAATTGAAGTTTAACTCCATCATTGCTACAAGCTGTTGAGAAGAGGTTTGGAGGGAATGCTGCTACTAAAAAGACTCAGAGGAATCTTCTAAAGCGAAGTATGAAAATTTTACTACATCTAGCTCAGAGGTGTTAGATCAAACCTTTGATAGGCTTCAAAAGCTTATCAATAAGTTAGAGATTCATGGTGAAAGTATCTCACAAGAAGATGTGAATCAGAAGTTATTAAGAAGTCTGTCACCAGAATGAAACGCACATACTATTATGTGGAGGAACAAGCCTGAGATAGATACATTAAGCATGGATGATCTTTACAACAACCTAAAGATCTATGAACCAGAGGTCAAAGGAACATCAAGCTCAAGCACAAACACACAAAATATAGCCTTTGTGTCCTCAAATAGCACTAGCAGTACAAATAAAACAGTTAATACTGCTCATGGTGTTACAACTGTTAGCACTCAAGCTACTGCTGTTAACTCAACAACAATTGATAACTTGAGTGATGCAGTTATCTATGCTTTCTTTGCAAGTCAACCAAACAGTCCACGACTTGACAATAAGGACTTGCAACAAATTAATCCTGATGACTTAGAAGAGATAGACTTGAGGTGGCAGATGGCTATGCTAATAATGAGGGCAAGAAGATTCTTAAAGAACACTAGAAGAAAGCTTACTATTAATCGTAATGAGACCATTGGGTTTGATAAGTCCAAGGTGGAGTGTTACAACTACCACAAAAGGGGACACTTTGCAATGGAGTGTAGGGCTCTAAGAAATCAAGAAAATAGGAATAGGGAGAACACAAGAAGGGTTATGCCAGTGGAAACAACTATGTCTAATGCTTTGATGTCTTATGATGGTTCTGGTTATGATTGGAGTGACCAAGCAGAAGAAGGTCCAACTAACTTTGCACTCATGGCTTACTCTTCTACAAGTTCTAACTCTAAGGTATCTACTGATTCAAACTGTTCATCATCTTGTTTGGAAAATGTTAAAATTCTTAAAGAACAAAATGAACAAATGTTAAAAGACTTAAGGACATCTAACTTAAATGTTATTACTTATAAAACAGGTTTAGAGTCTGTAGAAGTAAGACTTCTAGTTTATAAGAAAAATGAGTTTGTTTATAAGGAAGATATCAAGGTCTTAAAATGTTAGATTCATTTAAGAGAAGTAGCCATTACAGAGCTTAGGAGGAAGTTGGATCTGGCTTAAAAACAAAAAGATGAAATTCAGCTAACAGTAGAAAATTTTTAGAATTCATCTAATAGCTTAAGCAAACTAATAGACTGTCAGATAGTTGATAAGTGTAAAACAGGTTTAGGGTATAATGTTGTTCCACCTCCCTATACAAGAAAATTTATGCCTTTAAAACCTAATTTGTCATTCTCTGGTCTAGAAGTGTTTGTGAATGAGCCTATAGTTAGTGAGCCTATAGCTAAGAAGCCTGTAGTTGAGACTAGTGAATCTAAGACTAGTGCAAACAAGCCTAAGGAAGTTACGAAGAATAATGGTGCTCCAATTATTGAGGATTGGGTGTCTGATAGTGAGGAAGAAGATGTGCCTCAGGCTAAGATTCAAAAGAAAACTGTTAAACCTAGTTTTGCTAAAATAGAGTTTGTTAAATCTAAAGAGCAAGTAAAATCTCCTAGGAAAACAACTATTAAACAAGGTAATCAAAATAGACTGAACACACACAGCCCTAGAGGAAACCAAAGAAACTGGAATAATATGATGTATCAGAGACTAGGAAGTAGTTTTGAGATGTTTAACAAAGCTTGTTATGTGTGTAGATGTTTTGATCACCTGTAGTATGATTGTAATAACCATCAGAGACGGTTTAATAATAAAAAGATGGTAAAACCAATGTGGAACTAAACTCAAAGGGTGAATCACCAGAATTTTTCTAGAATGACTCACCCCAGTCCTAAAAGGAACATGGTTCCAAACGCATTATTAATGAGGTTTGGCCTAGTATCACTTACTATTGCTAGACCAGTTAATACTGCTCAACCCAGAACAACAGTGAATAATGCAAGACCAATGACAAATGTTTTTAATAAAGCACATTCAACTATTAGAAGGCCCAATAACAACAAAACAACAACTAAAAACAATAATTTTAATCAGAGGGTTAATACTATTAAGGATAAAAATGTTAATACTGCTAGACCAAAAGAGTAGTTAATACTGCTAGGCCAAAAGCAGTACTTAATGCTGTTAAAGGAAACCAGGTTAATGTTGTTAAGGCTTCAGCTTGTTTGATTTGGAAACTAAAGACTAAAGTAATAGACCATGTTTCTAAACACAACAATGCATCAACCATCCTAAAAAGGTTTGATTATATTGATGCACAAGGCAGATCCAAGTCAGTGATGGCTCGGGTCCCCAAAAGAGACTGATTTTGTTACCTTATGTGCAGGGCAATCCACATCAAGATTTGCAAGAGATAGGAGTGATTGACAGTGGATGCTCAAGGCACATGACAGGGAACATGTCCTATCTTACTGACTTTGAAGAAATTTATAACAACCCAAGAATTTTCATCAACCTATTTTACTATGATCACAATTGTACGGGGAAATTTTTTTGCTTTAGTACATTACTAGCATTGTTAACATCTCAGTAGGCAATGTAACTTACATAACTAAAGTAGACGAGCTCACGCAACCTATCTATGGTAATTCTATCTTTATATATGTCAAGCAAACATCACAATATGTCAAGTCAATATCATCATATCCTTATTACAAAGTACATTATTCCTATAATGTACCATTCGCAACGTTATTTCAAAACGGGGTTTAAACCGTTATCGTATACCTCTAAACCCTAATTCCATAAAGGATTAATATCTAAAGTGAATGCACAAGCCACTAAAGCATATGTACAAGCAATATAACATCTCATTTGAAATATAAAATCTCTTCAAGTCAAAGTATAAGTCTCTAAAAGCTTAATGTACAAGTCATTAAGCATGACATCTAAAATAGCCGTTTACCTCTGTTTTCATTCTAATTTCTTCACCATCACTTGTGTACAAGCTACTGCACTCAATATACAATGTGTAAAACCTAATTATTCCATTCATAAGCTTTCATATCTATTTCTACATTCAAAACCCTAATTTAAAACCCTAAACCGTAACCCGAGCTAAATAGTAAACTATGACCTGTTTCTTTGTTTTTATCCATTGTAAACCTAAACCAATACTAAAATAAGTTGTAATAACTTATATTACAACTATTTAAATCCTATTTCATCATTATTTCATCATCTCATATCAATTATACATAAAATGAATCCAAGAAACCCTAAATTAGCCCTAAATGATCATTCAACCTGTTTTCTTGTTTCTAACCAATTCATTCTCAAGTAAGCAACCAAGAGTCATTTTAAACTCATAAAATAAGTTTAAAAACCATTATACATCATTACTTTGACAATGTACAAGAATTACAAAGCTAGAAAACCCTAACAGCCTTATATGAGCCCTAATTCCAACCCATGATTATTTCTTTCCATTTTAACCCATTATAACCTAAACCATCACTCAATTATCAATAATAAACCTCAATATATACCTAGGATCAATAATCTATCAATAATTGGTCCAATGTACATGAATTATAAGCAAAAAAAGTCAAGAAAACCCTAAACCATACCAAATGGAACTCGCGACCTCATTTCTTCATTTTTTACCCGTTTTAACCCAAACCACTTGCTAACTTTTTTTAATACTTCTTATTACAAACTATTAGAACATGTTTTAAACATTACTTAATCAATGCATTCAAAATAATGGCCAAAAACTTGAATACGAGCCCTAAAACTCCAAATCAAACCCGCGGGTGGTTTTTACTTGTTTCAACCCATTTAAGACCCATCTATGTGCAATATACTTACATGAACTCCTTATAGAAACCCTTAAGTAGCTTACCTACCTACTTAGACCATTTCTTGGTTAAAAATGAAGGCACATGGCCTCTCTTTTGCTAGAAACAACCGCGGCATCCATCTAGGGTGTCCAACACCTTCACTCTACATCCTAGACCTCCACAACTCCTTTCATAGCCTCAACACATCATATTCTAGCTCTTACACATGTCTTGATCAGATCATAGAAGTTCCTTAACCCCCTTGCCTCCATTTGACTATAAATAGGACCTTCCATACTTCATTCATTCTCATCCCCCACTTCTTCTTTCTATAACCCAAGTGAGCAACCTTTCTCTGCTCCTTATAATCCTAGGATCATCTAAGAAGATCAATCAAGCAAAGCTTTGAAGATTTGAAGCCATAGGAATAAGATACAAGGCGTACGAGTGGAAATACTACCCGAAATGACCCATTTCCACCATTTTTGCTCCTTGAAGCTCAAACCCAGGTTCTAGATATTCTACTTCTGCTCCTACACTTTTATAATGTTCATATGATCCTAAATATACTCTTGTTAAAGTTTCATAACTCAATTCATGCTCATTTTCCATTTTGATCCAAAACCGTACACCCGAAACCCTAATTTGACCCATTTTACTTCCTAGCTTCACGAATCGTTATTTTAAACTTGTGTTACGTTAAAACTTAATATTTTAGTTCATTATAACTTATAAATGTCTATTGAAATATTAAACTAAGCTTGCATGGCAATTTGGACATGTTTTGTAATTATAGTCCATGCAAGGGGTATATATCGTAACTTTCTGAAACTTATAACTAAAGGGGCTGAAAATGTCATTTTATCAAAGTTATAACTATAAGGGTCTATTATGTCACTTTTCAAAGTCCAAGGTTTACTTGGTATATCTTTAAAAGTTGAAGGACCAAAGTCGTAAAAATGCAAACTCCAAGGACTATTCTGCAACTTTTCAAACCCCAGGGTCTAAAATGTAACATTTTGAAAAAGTATAAAATCATATTCAAAACATTACCCGACATAACTTTAATTAACGCTTCTCGTGCTTAACTTTTCCAGATATTGAATAAAACACTTAAAACCGATGATGTCGTATCACAATACTAGGGAGCTTCATATTAAGAGGTTTCATCTTGGTATTACGTTCTGACTGAGTTGTTGGGTTTACGATTTAAAGTGCCCTAGCTCCTCAAACGTTTACTGAATGACTTCTGAATTATGATGGCCCGAACGGTGATACAATAATTCCAAACTCTTCAATCAAACTCATAACTCTTAAAACTAAAGTTCTAGAGTACAATCTTCCTAAGACTCAACATATTTACTCAGGTTGCGTGACGTGGCTGTTTACTATCATTTTACTATATCAACATTCCCCGGTTAAGATTGTGATAAGGTCGTCAGCTTTCATTTTGGAATATTTAATACATCTACCTATCAGGTGAAGTTCATAACCTCGCCTTTACTTATTTACATAATTTCATAAACCCGCGAGGGGGATACATGCTTGTTACAAACTCTTTTACATACTCATTTATCTTATAACAATGTGATTGTTTTTCAATGACTTAGTGAGTTCATAGCCTCACTTTTAATCTCTTTAATGCTTTCATAAACCCGCAAGGGGGATACATGCTATAAATAACGAATACAAATGTTTTACCAGACTATATGCTAATCTGATGTATCATTACAATCAATGTCTAAGTTATAAATCCTACAAGTCATTAAATTTGACTTCGAGTTGTTAAATTGACTTTGGATATTAATGTGTTAGTTTCATAAATCCTACAAGTCGTTAAATTTGACTTCGAGTCGTTAAATTGACTTTGGATATTAATGTTAGTGTAATAAATCCTTCAAGTCGTTAAATTTGACTTCGAGTCATTAAATTGACTTTGGATGTTAATATGTTGATATATGAGCTCTTCGAGTCATTAAATTGACTTTGGATGTTAATATGTTGATATATGAGCTCTTCGAGTCATTAAATTGACTTTGGATGTTAATATGTTGATATATGAGCTCTTCGAGTCGTTAAATTGACTTTGGATGATAATGTGTTGGTGACATGAGAACAAGACCAATCAGACCAAACAAGGCAATAACGGGATAATACATTGTTACTATGATTCATTGCGATTATTACTAATAACGGGTATATAATAACATGACCCAAGATCATAACAATATCATTTTCATAATAATTGTGTTTATACAATTATTATACTATTACTTGTATTCAAACTGTTTATATCAAACCTATGAATTTCACTCAACCATTGTGTTGACTTTTTAGCATGTTTATCTCAGGTAATTGAGCAAGTTGCGGCATGGAGTGGCATGGACTCGAAGATGGCTGAACTGTTATCATTCAAACATGATGTTTTAGATTTTGGGACCTGCATTTTGTAAAAACTCTGAATATAATGAATGATAACTAAATTTTTCCAACAACGTCTCTTTTGAGTCGTTTTCTATGATTATGATTGTTGTATCCATGAAGTAATACCCCAGATTAGCTTCCGCTGCTATATTGTAAAAATGGGGGTGTTACAGATTGGTATCAGCGCCATGGTTATAGAGAACAAGGTCAAAACCTTAACTATAACCACATTTCTTTTTCAGCCATCAAAGTCCTCCGTGCCACTACATTCCGGAACAAGTATGTAAATATGGTCATCACCACTGCCTCAGATTCCTTCTCCACCACTACCCCCGATACTATCACCATTACATGTATCATCTCCACCACCTGCTAGTCCTACTTATCCATTAGGATACAGAGCTGCCATGATCCGGCTGAGAGCCGAGGCATTGTCTACTTCCCATTTACCACCGCCACATATCATACTCTCCCACACCAGAGTAGATACACCTCCATTAGGGACACCACCACTCTTACCCATACCGCTACATACTTCATCACCATCTTTGCTACTACCCTCTGCTGACCATGTACGGACAGGCCCGAGGTTTGCTTACCACCTCAGAAGTGGTTTGTTTTGGTTGTGGTTCCTTAGGTACTGAGGTCGGAGATGAGCTAGTCTGTGATGCCACTAGACAACTGGAGGTTTTTAGGGCAGACTATGGTTTTTGGCAGAAGGACTGAACGCGTTGCTCGAGAATTCACTTACCAAGACTTTATGAAGTGCAAACCTCTATATTTCAAAGGCACTGAGGGAGTTGTTGAATTAACTCAATGGTTTAAAAGGATGGAGACTATTTTCCGCATAAGCAACTGCTTTGTGGAAAATCAGATTAAGTTTTCCACTTGTACTCTTCTAGCAGGTGCTCTAACATGGTGGAATTCCTATGTTTTGACTGTCAGTCATGATGTTGCACATGCAATGACATGGGCTGATCTGAGAAAGAAAATAACTAACAAGTACTGTCTAAGGAACGAGATGAAAAAGCTCGAGGCTGAATTATGGAATTTGAAAGTAAAGGGTACTAATGTGATAGGGTACAACCAACGTTTCCAGGAACTAGCACTGCTGTATGTTAGGATGTTTCCTGAGGAGTCTGACAAGATTGAAAGGTACGTCGGCAGATTACCCGACATGATCCATGGAAATATTGTAGCATCAAAGCCGAAAACCATGCAAGAGGCTGTTGAAATGGCCACTGAACTAATGGATAAGAAAGTCAGCGCCATTGCTGAAAGACAAGTTGAGAACAAAAGGAAGTTTGAAAACACTTCCCGAAACAATCAAAACCAACAACAACAGAATAAGAGGCAGAACATTGGCAGGGCTTATACTGCAGGGACTGGTGAAAAGGAGTCATACAGGGGATCTAAACCCCTATGCGCTAAATGCGACTATCACCACGACGGTCCGTGTGCTCCAAAATGCCACAAATGCAACAAAGTTGGCCATTTTGCTCGTGACTGTAGGAGTACGGGAAATGCCAACAATGCTAACAATCAGAGGGGCACTGGGTCAGGCCAGAAACCTACTTGCTTCAAGTGTGGAGTTCAAGGACACTTCAAGAGGGAATGCCCAAAGCTGAAGAACAACAAAAACCGAAATCAAGTTGGTAATGACAGGGCTCCAGCCAAAGTGTATGTGGTGGGACATGCAGGGAAAAACCCAGATTCCAATATCATGACGGGTACATTCCTTCTCAACAACTGCTATGCTTCTATATTATTTGATACTGGTGTTCCCAAATAGATATCACGCCATCTACCTTAGATCACTATTATGATGTCGAACTAGCTGATCATGGAGATATTTGGGTTAAAAACGACTAGACTTAGGGGTTTGCACATTAAATCTCCTGAACCATCATTCCTATAAATTTAATGCCCTTCAGAAACTGGTAATTTTTCAACGCTATAATTGGTATGGATTGGTTGGCAAAGTACCAAGTAATCATTATGTGTGCTGAGAAGATCGTTCGTATCCTTTGGGGAAATGAAATGTTAATTGTTCATGGTGATGGAAGCAACCAGGGATACGAGGCTCATCTATACATCATCTTGTACTCCAAAACACAAGAATACATACTAAAAGGATGTCTAGTCTTTTTGGCACATGTTACTACAAAGGAGGTTGAAGACAAGTCGGAGAAGAAGCGACTTAAGGATGTACTAATAGTTCGAGATTTTCCTGAAGTATTTCTTGAGGACTTGCCGGGTCTTCCTCTGACTCGACAAGTGGAATTTCAAATCGATTTGATACCTGGTGATGCACCCGTAGCTCGAGCGCCTTATCGATTGGCACCTTCTAAAATGAAAGAGTTGTTGGAGCAACTAAAAGAACTATCTGACAAAGGCTTTATAAGACCTAGTTCCTTACTCTGGGGAGCTCCGGTCTTGTTTGTCAAGAAGAAAGATAGATCTTTCCAGATATGCATTGATTATTGAGAATTAAACAAGCTAACGGTGAAGAACCGTTATCCGCTCCCAAGAATTGATGATTTATTTGATCAGCTTTAAGGGTCGAGTGTCTACTCGAAGATTGACCTAAGGTCAGGTTATCATCAACTGAGGGTTCGAGAAGAAGACATTCCAAAAACCACTTTCAGAACTCGTTACGGCCATTATGAATTTCAAGTGATGTCGGTTGGTTGGACAAATGCACCTGTCGTATTCATGGACCTTTTGAATCGGGTGTACAAACTATATTTGGATAAATTTGTAATTGTCTTTATTGATGATATTCTGATATATTCAAAGAACAAGCAAGAACACGAAGAGCACCTTAAGCTAATCTTATAATTGCTTAAGAAAGAGGAGTTGTATGCCAAAATTTCCAAGTGTGAATTTTAGATTCCCAAAGTACAGTTCCTTGGTTACATGATTGATAGTGAGGGAATTTACGTGGATCCTTCCAAGATCGAATCCATTAAAGATTAGGCATCTCCCTAAGATCGCCACGGAGATTAGTCCCAATTTAGGTCTTGCGGTATTAATCGGAGATTCATTGAAGGGATTTCCGAAGATCGCAAACCAATGAACCAAGCTTACCAAAGAAGTCATGTTTGAGTGGGGTGAATAAACAAGAAGAAGCTTTTCAACAGTTGAAGCAGAAGTGAGCAGTGCACCATCCAGGCATTCCTGAGGAAGCCAAGATTTTAATCGCATACTGCGATGCTACAAAGAAGGTTTGGGTATTGTGTTAATGAAAAGAGAAAAGTGATTGCTTACCAACAACGCCAACTGTATAGATCATGGAGAAGAATTATACGACTCATGATTTGGAACTTGGAGCAGTAGTGTTCGCTCTCAAGATTTGGAGACACTACCTGTACGAAACCAAGTGCACGGTGTTCACTGATCATAAGAGCCTACAACACATTCTTAATTAGAAAGAGTTGAACATGAGGCAACGTCATTGGTTGGAGTTGCTCAGTGATTACGATTATGAGATTCGTTATCACTTGGGAAAGGCAAATGTTGTTGCTGATGCTCTAAGCAGGAAGAGAGTGATCAACCATAATGAGTTTTTGAGCCTTAGTCTGGACCATTTGTGCTTGGATCTTCCTAAACAAATTTTGAATGCTTAGACTGAAACTTGGAAGCCAGAGAACCTTAAGAACGAAGATGTTGGAGGAATGTTGGTTGAAAACGCTAAAAATCCAGAGGCGATTAGGACGAAAAAGTTGGCTACCCTGTTATGGCGATTTGCAGACTGTGATCATGCACGAGTCCCACAAATCAAAATACTCTATACATCCGGGTTCCGACAAGATGTACCAAGATATGAAGAAGCTATATTGGTGGCCCAATATGAAAGCCGACATCGCCACCTATGTTAGCAAGTGTTTGACCTGTGCTAAAGTCAAGGCCGAATATCAAAGGCTATCAGGATTGTTGGTCCAACCCAAGATACCTGAATGTAAGTGGGACAACATCACTATGGATTTTTTCACAAAGCTCCCTAAGACGTCGCAAGGCTACGACACCATTTGGGTGATTGTTGACCGACTCACTAAGTCTACAATTTTCACACCAATAAGAGAGACTGATCCTATGGATAAACTTGTAAGAATATACCTAAAGGAGGTTGTCACGAGGCATGGAATACCTGTTTCAATCATTTGTGATCACGACCCGAGGTTCGCATCCAACTTCTAGAGGTCACTTCAGAATGCTTTGGGTACTAATTTGGATATGAGTACTGCATACCATCCACAAACAGACGGGCAAAGCGAGAGGACCATTCGAAAAGGGTTGGGTTAACCATTTGCCGTTAGTTGAGTTCTCATATAATAATAGCTATCACGCAAGCATCAAGGCCGCATAATTCGAAGCACTTTATGGTCGAAAGTGTCGTTCACCTGTTTGTTGGACCGAAGTTAGAGAAGCTCAAATCCCTCGGGTCCATGAACCAAAACACGAGAACTACTAGAGAAAAAAATCGTCCAAATCAAAAGGCCAAAAAAGGATGCAAGCCGCTCCATGACGAACAAAGAGTTACGCCGATCTGAAGCGTAAACTGATAAAATTCCAAGTCGGGGATAAAGTTATGCTTAAAGTTTCACCTTGGAAAGGGGTCGTACATTTTGGCAAATGGGGGAAGTTAAACCCTAGGTATGTTGGACCTTTCAAGGTATCAGGAAAGGTTGGAGAGGTTGCTTACAAGCTTAAGCTTCTAGAAGAGTTAAGCAGGGTTCACAATACATTTCATGTATCCAATTTGAAGAAGTGTTATGCCAACGAACCGTTAGCCGTTCCGTTGGATGGACTCCATTTTGATTACAAGCTTCAGTTTATCAAGGAACCCGTCGAGATCGTGGACTGTGAAGTTAAACGGTTGAAGCGAATACGTATTCCATTAATCAAGGTTCGATGGAACTCCAAGAGAGGTCCTGAGTTCACGTGGGAACGTGAAGACCAATTCGAAAAGAAATACCACACCTTTCATCCAAGACCCGCACCGTCACGTCTAGTGTTTGCATCGTGATGTGGTATTGCGGGTCTCATCGAGCGAATTGGAGAATGGTAATGTTTTAATAGGGAGTTGGCCTTGAGGACAAGATTGTTTAATGGGGAAGTCTATAAACACCCTGTATTTTAAGGGTCGTTGACATCAATCTATAAATCCATAATTGTATCATATTGTATTGTACGTGTTTGCTTTAAATCGTAAACGTTAAGTTTAATCGCGTACGCCAAAAATTAGCGTTCAATGTAAACGGGCATCAAACGATTAAATGTTTACATCAATCAAGTATTAAATAATTATTTTGAGAATAATTATGGTCTTTGTTCATTGTATTTTTATTGGTTGCGTAAATTGTTACATATCCACCAACACATAAATTGCCTTTAGGGCATTGCCCGAACACCAAAACTTTTCTATGCTTCAACAAATACCCACATTTATACCCAATACTCAAATTTTACAAAAATATATCATATATGTCTCTATATGGCCGGATTTAAAGAGATATATACAAGAAAAATGAAAAAAATCTTGGAACTAGGTCTTTGTACAACATCTACTCCATTAAACTTATACATACCTTGTTTCTTTGACCAAGACCAACATTCCCTAGAGAGAAGACAATACCCTCACTTGTTCTTGACCACTATTTCAATCTTTTTGACCATCTATATCTTATATACATGCACTTCTAGTAAGAGAACTCATACAACACAAGACCTTAAACCATAAATCAAACAAACACTCTCTTTTCTCTTTTTGAAGCCCACAGCTCAAACTCACACTTATACACAATCCATACAAAATTTTCTACAACCTATACAAGCCATCACACATCCTTCCTAAGATATACTAAGGTATTTGCAAGCCTGGTTAACCATTTGCATGTTTTGTAGCAATAAAAACCAAGATTAGGTATTATTTGGAAAATTAGGGTTTCATATTGTGCAAGCTTGGGTTTAAAGTCTAAACAAGGGTTTAGCACATATTTCTCATCATCATCATTCATCACTAAGGTTACCTAAAACCTTTATCTTTTCATTTTCATGCTTTTGTACACTTTTTTATATGATGTTAGGTTGATAATATCATGTTAAAATGAATCTATAAGTGTTATACCATGTTGGTTAAGTGTAAAAATGATTATGTACAAATTAGGGTTTATAAAGTTTACTTAATATGTTACAAGTAAAAGTAATGCAAATGACATGTTAATCTTGTTTATGGACTTTTAATGATGTTATATGAACACTAAAATAAGGTTATAATGGAAGTATAAGTAATGAACAACCTTGGTTAAGCTTAAAAAGTGTTAATGAAAGATTAGGGTTTTTAATGATTTACATGAAAAGCTACAAGTAGATGTGTATAATCAACTTGATAAAATTGTTAATCTTGGTAATTTGGACATATAAGGACAATGATGGACTAATGGACTTTATTATATGTAACACATATAATATATATGTAACACTAATGGACTAATAAACTTTAAATGTCAAATTTTGATAAATCGACTTAATACGAAAACGTGAGCGCAAGAAACACCTCAAACGGACTCGAAACGCGAAAGTTACGTCAGTTTTACTACAACGGTAATTATAAACATTTTAACTTATTAAACACGACTTTTCCAAAATAATTAGATGGTGAATTAAGCAATATTATAATTATGCATGGTTAGTAATTACCCAATGTTGATTATACTTATAGACCTTAATTAGAATAGGTTGCATCTCATGATTTTACGTGACGCTTATCGGTGAAATAATTCTTATTATTTCGCTCACTCAAGGAGTTCATAGCCCCACGTTTACATTCTTTTTGTTTTATAGTTTTTTGGGGTTAGAACATCAATGTTTTATGAAAACTGGACACAATGTTAAGTTTCATATTATGATAGTGTTGCCTAAGTAAGCGATAACCCTAGTTGAGCGCCCCATATCATATACTGTTCAGTTACTGGATTGTGAGCGCTGAATTTTATGAATAGATCTATTGGGGAATTGACATCCCCGTTCGGAGTGATTAGCGATCACAGGGAAACGAAACTTAATACCATGCTCGAGCGTAGAGTTGCGTGTTAGAACATCATCACGGGAAATTTAAGGCATTTATATGGTATTCATTGAAGACCGAGCTTTAGTGTCATAGAGCTTAGTGCAACGAATTACATTTATATGATGTCTGCATCGTTGCATTATCATACACGTGTGGAAATCTTGTGGTCCCTACAATATACTATTTATCAAACCTATGAATTCACCAACATATTGTTGACGTTTTAAAGCAATGTTTTCCGGGATCAGTAAGCACTAGTCAAGGATACATTGGTGGTTTTGATTTGGATATCATGCATTAAAGAATTTGTCGCATTACATTTTGTATAACTGTTATGGGCTAGAAATCTTTGTATTTTGAACAAGTGGACAAGTGAAGCTTTGGCTTATGTAACAAATACTTTGTTAATTATAATGTATTAGTTTTAAATGACTTTTTGGTCGTTCTATATACATCTTGTGTTATTGATCTATGAAGTAACACGCCCCGGACCCTTATTCCGCTGCGACCCAATTTGGGGGTGTTACACTAATCATGGACTAGAGACGCTAAGGATGTAATACATATGATAATGAGCATTGTAATGGACTTGTAACAAGGTGATTAAGCTTAAAAGCTATAAAATCATGTTTAAACATGTTTTTATCACAAAATTCAAAACTTTCTATTTTAGTTCAAAAATAAAGGTTTTTATTTTATAATTTTATAAAATACTACATGTCACGAGGATTCCAAAAAGGTAATAAACTCGAAAAACCGATTTATAACGAAGGAGATACGCTAATTTTAAGTTATACGTTAATTAAACGCGTTATAAAAGAAATTTTATAAAAACAAGTTATAAAATACTTATGGTATATAAGGTTTGTTATTTTTCTCAGATAGTAAATATTTTTAGGATTCCAAAACATTAAGAATCGTAATTTTTGGATCAATAACGAAGGAGTTATGAATTACACGAGTTTACGACAATAAATACTTTTATAAAACTATTTTTATAAAAGTTAATGTTCATCTCAGACATGAATATTTTGAAAACATCATTAAATAGATAGAAATTTTAATAACAAAGACGTACTCGAAAGAATCACTAAAAACGGAGCTAAAACAAATAAGATACGATATTTACAGGTTTTACGATAACTAAATCTATAAAAATAAATTTATAAACTATCATGAACAGTAAACCACTGTTCATCAGGGGACTAAAAATATGAAAATGTAATATTTTGATAACTCGTCTTAATACGAAAGCGTGGACATCAGAAACGTAAGAAATGGGCTCAAAACGATAATGTTACGTCGTTTTTACTAAGGAAATATTTATAAACGTTTTAACTTTATAAATACAATTTCACAAACGCAATTAGATGGTAATGTAGCTATATATAATTATATATGGTAGTGGTTAATCAAAGTGCTTAGTACTTATACGGCCTATATTGGATTAGGTTGCATTCGGTATTTATCTGACGCATTTTCTGTGATATAACTGTTATCATACACACAAGGTGAGTTCATAGCCCCACGTTTTACATTTTAATGATTTACAAGTTTTGGGGTAAGAAACATATGCATGTTTTATAATTGGACGCAAGTGGACATTTCACATTACGATTACGTGTTTGCCTAAGTAGCGATAACCCTCTGAGCCCATTATCATGAACTGTCAATTACTGTTGTGAGCGCGAATGTTATAAATAGATCTATTTGGGATTGACATCCCCGTTCGGGTGAGTCATGCTCACTGTGCCAGTTTTCCGGACAACAAACGTAAAGACTAATAATATACCATGTCGGTACATAGGATTTGCGGGTTTAGGAACACATCACGGGCAAGTGTTACAATTTATGATTGCATTTCATATATGTCGAGCTTCATGTCATGAGCTTCGGAAGAATGTAATTACATTTTATGATGTTGCATATGATTCAATTATCGTGGGGTAAATCGTTGCGGTCCTACATTAACATGTTAATAAACCCTATATAACGAAATTCACTCAAATAATATATGTGGACATTTTAAGCAATGTTTTCTCAGGAGATCAGTAAGGTACAAGACAAGGGATACATTGGTGGTCGTTATTTTGGAAGTCATGCATTAAAGATTTGGTTGCATTACATTTTGGTAAACAGTTGTTATGAACTAGAATCTTTGTAATATGTACTTTGAACAAGTGAAGCTTCGGGCTTTTGTAACAAATACTTTACTAAATCCAATGTACCGGTTTTTAAATAACTTTTTGGTTGTTCTTATATATATCTTGTGTTATTGATCTATGAAGTACCACTCCCAACCCATATTCCGCTGCGACCCAATTTGGGGGTGTTACACAGTACATCCAGATGATTGATTATTCTCTATGGGAAGTCATAGAGAATGGTAATGCACCTCCAATAACAAAAGTTGTTGAAGGTGTTGAGACTACAATTGCTCCTACAACTGCTGAAGAAAAGGCACAACGGAGGTTAGAGTTGAAGGTAAGAAGCACTTTATTGATGGGCTTCCCTAATGAACATCAATTGAAGTTTAATTCCATCAAAGATGCCAAGTCATTGCTGCAGGCTGTTATGAAGTGGTTTGGAGGGAATGATGCTACTAAAAAGACTCAGAGGAATCTTCTAAAGCAGCATTAATGAAAAAAATTTACTGCATCTAGCTCAAAGGTGTTAGATCAAACCTTTGATAGGCTTCAAAAGCTTATCAGTCAGTTGGAGATTCATGGTGAAAGTATCTCACAAGAAGATATGAATCAGAAGTTCTTATGAAGTCTGTCACCATAATGGAACACACATACCATTGTGTGGAGGAACAAGCCTGATATAGATACATTAAGCCTGGATGAACTTTACAACAACCTAAAGATCTATAAACCAAAGGTCAAAGGAACATCAAGCTCAAGCACAAACACATAAAACGTAGCCTTTGTGTCCTCAAACAACACCAGCAGTACAAATGAAGCAATTAAAACTGCTCATGGTATTACAACTGCTAGCACTCAAGCTACTGCTGTTAACTTAACAACAATTGATAACTTGAGTGATGCTATTATCTGTGCTTTCTTTGGAAGTTAACCAAATAGCCCACAACCTGACAATGAGGACTTACAACAAATTAATCCTGATGATTTAGAAGAGATGAACTTAAGGTGGCAGATGGCTATGCTAACAATAAGGGCAAGGAGATTCTTGAAGAACACTGGAAGAAAGCTACTGTTAATGGTAATGAGACCATTAGGTTTGATAAGTCCAAGGTGGAGTGTTACAACTGCTATAAAAGGAAACCCTTTACAAAGGAGTGCAGGATCCCTAGGAACCAAAAAAACAAGAATAGGGAGAACACAAGAAGGGTTATGCCAGTAGAGACAACTACTTCTAATGCTTTAATGTCTTGTGATGGTGCTGGTTATGATTGGAGTGATCAAGCAGAAGAAGGTCCAACTGACTTTGCACTCATGGCTTACACTTATACAAATTCTAACTCTGAGGTATCTACTGATTCAAACTGTTCATCATCTTGTTTGGAAAATGTTAAAATTCTTAAAGAACAAAATGAACAACTGTTAAAAGACTTAAGGACATCTAAGTAAATAATATTACTTATACAATGAGTATCAGTCAGTCTATAAACAAAGACTCTCATTTATAAGAAAAATAAGTATGTTTATGAGGAAGATATCAAAGTCTTAAAATGTGAGATTTATTTAAGAGAAGTAGCCATTACAGAGCTTAGGAGGAAGTTGGAACTGGCTCAAAAACAAAAAGATAAAATTCAACTAACAGTAGAAAATTTTGAGAATTCATCTAAAAACTTAAGCAAACTACTAGATTGTTAGATAGTTGATAAGTGCAAAATAGGTTTAGGGTATAATGATGTTCCACCTCCCTATACAGGAAACTTTATGCCCCCAAAACCTGATTTGTCATTCTCTGAAGAGTTTCTGAATGAGCCTATAGTTAGTGAGCCTACAGTTAAGAAGCATGTAGTTGAGATTAGTGAAGCTAATGCTAGTACAGACAAGCCTAAAGCAGTTAGGAAGAATAATGGTGCTCTAATTATTAAGGATTGGATGTCTGATAGTGAGGAAGAAGATGTGCCTCAGGCTAAGATTTAAAAGAAAACTGTTAAACCTAGTTTTGCTAAAATAGTGTTTGTTAAATCTAAAGAGCAAGTAAAAACTCCTAGGAAAACAACTGTTAAACAAGGTAATCAAAATAAGCAGAGCACACATAGTCCTAGAGGAAACCAAAGAAACTGGAATTATATGATGTCTCAAAGATTATGGAGTAATTTTGAGATGATTAACAAAGCTTGTTATGTGTGTGGAAGTTTTGATCACCAGCAGTATGATTGTAATAACCATCAGAAACAGTTTAATAATAAAAAGATGGTAAAACCAGTGTGGAACTATACTCAAAGGGTGAATCACCAGAAATTTTTCTAAAATGACCCACCCCAATCCTAAAAGGAACATGATTCCAAAAGCAGTATTAATGAGGTCTGGCCTAGTATCACTTACTACTGCTAGAACAGTTAATACTGCTCAACCAAGATCAATAATGAATAGTGCAAGACCAATGACAAATGTTTTTAATAAAGAACATTCAACTGTTAGAAGACCCATTAACAACAAAACATCAACTAAAAACAGTAATTTTAATCAGGGTGTTAATACTGTAAAAGATAAAAAAGTTAATATTGTTAAGCCAAAAGCAGTACTTAATGTTGTTAAAGGAAACCATGTTAATACTGTTAAGGCCTAAGCTTGTTGGGTTTGGAAACCAAAGACTAAAGTAATAGACCATATTTCTAAACACAACAATGCATCAACCATTCTAAAAAGGTTTGATTATATTGATGCACAAGGCAGATCCAAGTCAGTGATGGCTTAGGTCCCTAAAAGAAACTGATTTTCAAGAATAAAGAGATGAATCTAATAGATCAAAGGGTTAAGGTAATTAGGTGTGATAATGGAACTGAGTTCAAGAATAAAAAGATGAATCGGTTTTGTGAGAGAAAATGTATTAAGAGAGAATTTAGTAAAATGGAGTAGCTGAGAGGAAAAATAGAACACTAATTGAGGCTGCTAGGACAATGCTAGCTGATTCTAAGCTACCTACTACTTTTTAGGCTGAAGCAGTTAATACTGCTTGCTATGTGCAAAATAGGGTATTAGTAACTAAGCCTCATAACAAGACCCCGGCGGCGGCGACGGCGGCGGCGGCGGCGGTGGTGGTGGTGGTGGTGGTGAAGAACAACAATAACAACAATAACAACAATAATAATAATAATAAACAACATAACATACTAACTCATCGATGCACAAAAAGCATAACCCCCAACATAATCGCGCAACAAAACTCACAAATAACTCGTTAAAAACCAAACATACATGTTACTGTAGCATGATCGGTAAGGATATCGAAAAAGGGAGATGATATGCACACCACACAAAGTGATGTGTACACCACAAAATCACATGTGTGATGCATATGGTACAACACCACATATGCATTTTTGTGGTGTGCACATCACTTTGTGTGGTGTGCATATCAACTCTCATCGAAAAATATGTAGGAGCGTATAGATATGTGTATGTGTGTGTTTGGTATTATCTATGTTGTATATGTGTGTTTAAGAGGAAAAAAAATCGGCCCAATGTTTTTAGGTGGGCCTAAAACGCGAGAGCCCAACAATACTAAAACGAAGTCGTTTTAGCCGGCTAATGAGTGTTTATATATAATTTGATAATACTTCGTAGTAAGCAAAAGAGATTCTTGCACTCACGCCTTGCAAATATTGATGTTGTAATTATGAAATAAAGTTTTCATATGTGTAAACCGTAAAGTGTAACGAGAAAAATTCATAATAAATATAACATTGTTAATAGTAATAAAAAATCCTAACCGGAAGTATTAACAATTATAAGAAAAATAATGCAAAGGAAATATGATATAGAAGGGTTCCCCGCGCTCCGCTGCGGGAAGGTCGGCGGGCGTCGATCTTGGTTAGTCGTTTGCATTCTTGTCGTTTCAAGTGTCATTGCTATGTCTTGTATGATCGGATGGATGCAATGAATAGGAGTTTAGAGATGTAAAAACAATCATATATTTGCTATCAAAAAAACCATATTTCTGCAATTATATATATGCACTATTCCTATATATTGGAAACCATGGGTAACATCTAATAACTAACCTAGTCATCATCTTAAGAAAAAACTTACTTTCATCCCGAGTAAATTGCATAAATCGTCCCTAAAGTTTGGTCAAATTGCACGTTTCGTCCCAAATGTTACGAAAGTGCAAGGATCGTCCCTGTGGAGAAACCTTTGGTGCAAGTATCGTCCCTGCGGGGACGATACTTGCACCAAAGGTTTCCCTAATTTTTTTCCCACGGGGACTATTCTTGCATCAAAGGTTTCCTCACAGGGACGATCCTTGCACTTTCGTAACGTTTGGGACAAAACATGCAATTTAGCCAAACTTTAAGGACGATTTATGCAATTTACTCTTTTCATCCCTGAATAGTATGTTCATTCCCACAATGCAAAAAATAAAAGATTATAATATAAGACTATCCATAAGTAAAAAGTTTTCTTTATACTGGCTTCAATGTAGCAAGTGAATTGATTACAATATACATGGAAAACCTATTCATCTGAATGAAAGGACACAAAGTAACAAATGTTGGCAGTAAGAAAGTTGCATACAGATATAGCGTCCCATGCTAGCTCATGAATTAGCAGCTACCATCACACCATCCTTAAAAACAAAAGCAACAGTAGTTGTTCCTTTTGCTGGCTTTACCATCTGAACAGATTTCTTCTGATATTCGTCAACCTGAAACAGCAGTCAAAGCACTTAGCATATTGCTGTAGTGACTTGGTTGCCTAAATGTATGAATGACTAAGTTGAGGAGAGGAGATGTAACTTACGTTTGATGTAACATGAAGATTAAATGCAAGGGCATCTGAAAACGCATCGTAAAGCAACTCGTTACTTCCCTCGTAGAGTGGGGCACTTGATTTTAGTCAGGTTTCATGATCTCAACCTACAAACATCAATTCATCATACAAAAACATAGTTTTAGTCCAGATTATACTTTGTTAGCAATAAAAATTGTGCTTTAATCAACGACATTAAATTCATATAATATGATCCATTTAAACACGGAAACCAAACAAACATGCATAATATTAATCAAAACTTATGTATAAGTTTTACCAACAGACAACAACTAAGCCATATTTGTTGTTAGTCTAATCAGTGATTACTGTGCTTAGTAACTTATATCAGAAAAATATAAGCTAATATCCAAGGTTCGCGTGGTATCAAGAATTTCTTTGCATCTTATTCATCCCATTTGTAATTTACTACACCAAATTCATGCTAGCTAAAGTTTAAAAAATAAGTGAAACTGATGTAGTTTGTCTTGTAATATGCAGGTATGGGCAAAGACACAAAGGCTTAAAAACAATAAGCATTAAAATTTAGAAATTAAATGCTAATTTTTTCTCTGAATTATAAGAAACACCAATCATGCCAAAGAATGCAAACACATCTTTAAATAGCTATATCAATCATAAGATTTCGCATGCAAAAAATATATAGAAACAACTTAAATTTCCAATGACAACAAAAAGTTTATAGGAATTCGCTGATAAAGGACGCATCTTACTTTCACATGTTGATATTGATAAATATGAAAATTAGATCAACTTGATATCAACAGCATGTTGGCAACTTATATCTATTCAAAAAAAAAAAGTTTTAGTGCCTTGGTTCTTAGCCACAACATGTTCTTATTTCTATTCTGCTTCTTACTCTTCAATCATCAATCCATGAAGTTTGCACACAACTATAATCCTAACTTGTTAAATGCCTACAGATTATTGATTTTGCAAAAAAATAATGCATAATACTTCCGTTTACCTTTCACGTTGTGAACCAACCCCAACGTATATTTCCACAAACTGGGATGCAGAAATCAAAAAAACGTTTAGAGTTGCCTCATCTGCAGCTGTCGTTGCCAACAATGTCTTTCTAACTCCCGGAGGTCCATAAAGCAGAATACCACCTGTAAAGCATACAACATGACATCCGAACAATAAAAACGCCATCCTTTTAAGTACTAAATATCTAAATCCATACGTACGAAAAAGGAGCCGCGTATAAACACATAAAGTAACAGTTTCTGAACACCATAGTTATTTACCCGGATAGGTCTGATTGACCCAAACACTACTACTAACCCAATTAATCATCATTTTCGTATCTGAAAAATGCTAAGAATAAGCAGATAAGTAATTCAAGAATAAGCGATCCCACACGCCCTATAAACTGATGCTTTCTCTTATTAAAGCCATATACCGTAACTATTAGCAGGACACTAAACTGAAAACACGAAATTGTTACCTCTGTTCTTTTCGGTTCCATCTCGGCTTTCCTCTTTTCACGATTCTCCCAAGCTTGAATGTTTACCTCTTCTTGAGATCGTTTCATCCCCGATGCACAAACTAGTGATGGAATTTTTACGCCCTCTTAAATAATAAGAAGGAACACCTATACCAACAAAGAAAAAAGTTAAAAGCGAAACTTGACTGTTAGGGGTAAAATATATGTAATCTGAATTGTCCAATTCTTAAGTAAAAGGGATCGAAATTACAAAATGTACTTGGTATATATACTTGTATTCCATAAGGAAATATTACTTCCGCAAATTGATTGTTTGGAATCAGTAAACAGACGCTTAGCTAGTGCTTGCACCTGAGATTCTATAACAAAAAGAAAGGTTGGGTCGTGATTCTCTGCCCCTGCGTCGCCATAGCTACTGATAAGGTTGAAGCCATTTGCGAACCACAGATTCATTTTTTGGGCTGAGTTTTTTTTGTTTACAAACAATATATCAAACCCTCCGCCAAATAACTTATGGTATATATACATTTTAAACTTGTCAATTCAAAACTCAAAATTTGCAACCCGTAGTCCTAAACACAGAATGCTCGACTGCATGCAATGGTATCCGTAATGGAGGTTGCTGATGTTGTGGTTGTTCTCACTGCTTAATCGGCAGTATCAAGCAATAATCCCACTAAGGAACAAAGAGCACAACCAAAGCATCAAATGCAGTAGCATCAGCAAAGCACTGGCCTACTCAGTTTCTTCGCAAACGGTGGCAATGACCTGCACAATAAACACAGACCGTTACAGTTAAGATAATGCCATCCAGATTTCGACAAACCTATAAAATGCTCTAACTTAAAAGCATTCATTCCACATTTTTGACATTATGAAAAAAGAGAAGAAAAAAAATAGCCAAATAATAAGAGCATAATAAATTTGTGTCGAAAATGAATTTAGCTTTAAACTTATTTGTTGTATGTCTAATCTAGCAATAAAACATCTGGTATCGCTATTAATTGATAAATGCAGATACTCCATTTAAGTTGTGACATATGAGGTGAAACTCAATACTTGTTAAATATATAAGGTTTTCGTTATCACTTTATCAGAATCCGTTCAACGTTCAGCTGTGCTCGGTCAATATATCAGGAGGATGGGATGCTAAACTGATGCTATGT
>BQNB010094904.1:0-26004 GCA_026074375.1 Tanacetum coccineum
TTCCACGGTGATTGATGGCCAAACGAGTGGACCTTTTTCAACAGAGGCAAGAATCATTCTTCCATGTGCTCTACTCATCATACAAAGTTCCATTATACTTTTCCATGAATCATACAAGTGTTTTTCAAGCATCGGTGGTTTATTATCACCACCTGAGAGAAGTGATTTATCAGCAAGAGTCATCATTGATAACGTGGTATCACAAAGATTACAAATTAATCGATCGGTGGTGGAAAGAAATTTTGTTTGGTTATGTGTTTTTTGAGTCTTGAATAAATTCTTGAAACTACACGGGATTTTACAATTCTCGACAAAACCGGGAAAAACAAATTAATGTTTCACGGGATTTTACAAGTCACAGAAAGAACCGTATAATTTTAGAAATTTGAAAATTTGGTGTCCTTCTAGTTCGGTTATCAAAGAAAACCTCGTTCGGTCCTTTTTGTTCGGTTGTCAAAGAAGACCTAGTTCGGTCCTTCTTGTTCGGTTATCAAAGAAAAATACTAGTTCGGTTGATCTTGTTCGGTTCCAACTAAGGTTACTAGTTTGGTTGATCTTGTTCGGTTCCAACTAAAGTTACTAGTTCGGTTGGTCTTGTTCGGTTCCAACTAAAGTGACTAGTTCGGCTTACTCGTTCGGCTTACTCGTTCGGTTTACTCGTTCGGCTTACTCGTTCGGTTCCAACATACAACACACTAGTTCGGTTATAACTACTACGAAACCCAAATTTTCAAAACTCAAAAAGACACATTTTTGAATGGTTTTTAGCAAAAATTCTTGTACAACTAGTGTTACTAACCCTATAGGAACAATAAAAATGAAAACTTTAAGGTTTTTACGCCAAAAAATTTGAATCAAAAATTTTGTTCTTTATAAAGATTTTGAACACAAATCACAAGACAAACACAAAAACTAAACACACCACTCCATGGCTCTTGATACCAATTGAAGAAACATGTAATCTAATGATCTACCAAGAACAAGAGAGAGATGTGGGTTGTGATGTTTTAGAGAGAGAAAGTGGATGGAAAATGGATGATGTTCTTATTAGATGGAAAATGGAAAAATGAAACAACCAACCCCTCTCCAAGGCTAGGAGAGGGCTTATATAGTTACATCATGGCCGGCCCAAGGGCTTGATGGCTTCCCATGGGGCTTGGTCGGTTAGGATTATTATTCTTCACTTACTTACTATACTACGTGATCTCGACCTATTACAACTTGGAAGTGACCGACACTTTTTGTGTTTCCAACAGTAGTCTTCTTGATCGGTTATTCAACTTGCATCAGTATAACCTTGTAATACTAATGGATCTTCGTTGTATTCCAAACCATAATCAATGGTTTGTTTCAAGTATTTAAACACTCGATTTACAGCATCCCAGTGTTCTTTGCCAGGACTACTAATATGCCTACTTAATCTTCCTATGGCATAATCAATATAATGTCTAGTACATGTCATAGTATTATCATGCATATAATATTTCCAGGAAAATGTTTTTGAATGTCAATAAACCGCCAAATTATAATTTTCGGTAAAATAATCATTGAACTTGCAATTTCACCAATAATGCAGATTATAACTGAATGACCATGAAAGAACTAAATTAGTAAGAATATACTTACCAATCAAGTTAATTAATGCATCGGTTTTATTACTGTATTAAATATACCGAACATCGTTCACATGCTATGATTTTCATTTTTAATTTATGAGCCTTGATTTTCTTTGCGTGAAAAATAGCCGCATGCACCCAAACCATAAATCAATATTTATCGACAAATTGATAACAATTTCAAATTTCATCATGTAAAATTAACACATGTGTATATCCTTTTATAGCCCATATGCATAATTTGAATTTAATCATCATCCATATTTCATGCAAGCATGTCAACGCATAATTTTGGTGTATATATATCAACAAAACATGAATATTTCATTGATTAACATATCCTTAATTACTATACATGTAGTTTTAATCTATCAAATTAAACACATAACTTGTCAGTTAATCATGTCACATATGGGTCATGTAATTTATGTTTTATGCATGTATTATGATCCAATATAAAAAGAAGGAATATAAGTCGCGTACTCGTATGGGTGATCATATTACATCTTTTATGCCTCCTTTTGAATATCCTCTATCGAAAACGGGATCCAACTTCCACCTATGTCGGTTGACATTTGCATCAAGTTCTTGGACGCCATCTTGATTCGAATTGCTTTAAGATTGTTAGTTCTGGGGTTTGATTAAGATGGTTTTGCGATAGTGATTTGTACTACTACTTGTTACTTCAAGGCGAGTTCTCTATGTCCTTAAAGCAATTTCGCCCCCACCATTCTTTCGAACAATCGTGTTTTGGGTTACCGACGAATTGCCTCCCAAGATACAATGAAGCAACGTATGTAGCAATTATCAACACTACACGAAGTGGTGATAATCCGGATGAACTACCGAGTTATCGAGAATTTCAAGACACTATAAATAATAATTTTATAGCACTATTATTTATAGCAATCGGGTATACTAAAAGAGAGGGTTTGTTTGTGTTTTTCGTGTGTTTTGGATGACAAAAACGCTGGATTATTGCCAATATATATAGACAGCCTCGTGACCATTCAAAAAGTCACAATGGTTGACAAAAATGTGTGATTAGCGACGGTTTAGCGACGACTTAGCGACAAAAAAAACCATCGCTAATTTATTTCAACAGGAACAGTCGCGATGGTTGGCATGGTGACACCCTTTTGACAGATATAATCATCACCAAAACAATTAGGCGTGTTTTTACATTGTGATGGTTCATTAGCGACGGTTTTGTGATAGAAAAACTGTCACTAATCACCATTTCGTAGATAAACACCAAACACAACAAAACTCTCTTTTCCTTCCTAAGATTTAACCCACATGACTCATTTGTTTTGAAAATAAATACCCAACACTACCAACATAATACAAAACAGCCTACTTATAAGAAGAATTACTAGAAAGTTAAATAGTAGATGTACATAATAACTACTGTATTACAGATAAAAACGTCTCAGGTGTTTTATTACGGAAAGCTCACAAATTCAATAAAGTATTATACCATCATTAGCCTAAAAGTCAGATACATTGAACAAGATCACAAAGGCTCTACTTCATGTACTTCTGTAGAAACTTTCGATGAAAGTTTACTTCATGTACTTCTGCAAGAACTTTCTTACTTCATGTACTCCTGTAGAAACTTTTGAAGAAAGTCGTTGCGGATAGTGTCATTGATGAAACGTTTTGGGGCCTTGGCTTCCCCACGGGCCTGGTTCTTGAAAACCACATCATCATCCCACCTGATATATTATAGTTAGATACCAACAACACTGATATTGGCATTCAATTAACAGAAAGATTATGTGACAACTGAGACGAGTACGTGAACTTTGTGAAAATAACAAGGGGTGCTGCTCCATTTGTTGTTGGCCTCAAAGCCCATTACCTATTCAACATTTAATCTCATTTGGGACCGTAAACTTGTTTTGGTTCCATGGTTAATTGAATGAAACTAGGTGTATTTGGGATGTCTCTATTTATACCCTCCCACTCATCCTTATCTGCTTTAGTTGCTATGACATTGTATCTAAAATGTTCTTTAGTTTGGCTGGAAACAAGCCTTGCATTGAAGTTTGTAATGTATATATGCAGTTATTCATCTTTGATGCTAGTCTTTTTTCCTTTCTTTGTAACACAAATGTTCACACCCCTAATACCACACTGTCTTGATCAAGACCTGGATCCACAACTTCCTATTTGATGGGTTATTAACATATGGCTAGGGTCAAACACCCTTTATTATGGAATGTAAATTAACTACATAATTGGCAAAATCGGCAAGTCGCAATATCCATAGATTCGAATGCACAGCCTATTAAGCTCACAACCACAACCATCTCGTGGATACTACTGAATCAAAGACCGTGGGGTTATATTTACCGAAATACATGCATGACGAAAACCTATCTTCAACAATAGCACTTCAAGCTAAAACAAATGCAACTCGACTTTATAGCTCAAATTCTACAAATTATAACATTGTACTAATGTGACAAACTGAATGTTATTAACCAAAATACATGCATGACAAAAACATGACGTACAATCCATTTAGGATTACAAGTAACTGATTATGAGCGTCTAGATCCTTTAGATTCAAGGTAACACATAATTTAACATGAAATTTTCAGTCAAAATCATGTCGTCTCTGACCCTTGTCTCTTTTATGCCTCTTGTCATCTGAGTCACAAGCATGTCTTTTCTCTCTTCGTTCATGTTGCCTCTCTTCTCGTCTTTCATGTTTTTCTTGCTTTTTCTCTTCTCGTCTCCTTTTCTTCCGCCTACTTTCGTCTTCTGAATCTTCCTTGGCATCTTTTGCAATATTTAAATAAGTAAAAAGAAAACAGTTGGATATAAAGTCATACTGGGGAGGAAACAACATATTAAACAAGTAATGGTTAAACAACCATTATCTCTCACAGCTAAGGCCACAAAGCACCCGTAACTTGGTACCTTGGTTTTTAATACAATCGATTTTTTCATGGTTGAAAATAGGTGTTTTGACTCCTCCAAAATGGATGTACATGTTTTTATCGTTGTAAGGAGTATTCATAATATAGATAAGCATAATAAAGTGCCCGATCTATTTATTATCCAGATTTGGGGTTTATGATATATCATACATCTTATAAGTTGCCCACTTGAAATTTGAGAAATGTAAAAGCAAGTCAACAATATACTAATTTTACTTCCAACCGGGACCTGATTTAATGCTACCTACCAAGAACAACACGATTACAAAGAGAAGAGGTTTGATGAAAATCCTATTAGAAATGGGTGGTGAGCAATACAAATTCATTGTATTGTGGCAACCAAAAGAATTGCATGACTATGAGAAGATTCAGTGTTTAGCTTTGTGTTTGCTGCATGACGATTTGCTTCTCCAATTTGCAGTAAATGCAAAAACTGATCCACATTTTGAATTTTGACTAGTGCTGCACCAGGTACAGACACTTCCCCATTCTCTGGATCCCGACAATTGGAATGTTAACTAGATAGCTAAGAATTCATAGTCAGGTTCATTAATTCTGACTCCAGTGTGATCCATACAGGACTATAGGTTATGCATTGATCAGTCCTTTATAAGGAAAGTATTGAGCTGCTTATAAATGAAGCTATACGACTAAATCTTAGTAATACCTGTAGATAGGAGATTTCCACACTATCATATGCTTGAGATGCACCAGAAATGATGTCCTCCAAAGCCCTAACCATAATACCTCTTTCGGATGCATCGTCTTTGCCTAATTTTCTGAGCGTAAAAGTTTTTCCCGTTCCGGTTTGACCATAAGCCATAATTGTTCCATTATACCCATTCAACACACCCAGCAAAAGTCAAACTTAGGAGATTTAGTTAATAAATCTAAGAGTTACCTTATTTTGATTGCACTCAAACTTGATTAAATAAGCAATAAATCAAGTAATTCAATTACCTCAACTACAGGTTTCGCTACAGCTTCATAGACACGCATTTGAGAAGCGACTTCAGTAAATACTTCATCAAGCTGAAGGTAATAAGCTCAAAAGCTGAGAAAAGTGAGCTTAAAAGCTTTTTTGAATCTCAATAAGCCGAGAAGCCCGTCAAATAAGTTAATCCAAACACCTAAGGACAAATTTCTCTCATAATTTTCACTAGGTCACAACATCAAACGCGTTATGTGCATCAAAGGAATCAATCACAATTCACAAGAGCAAAAGCAAAGACAAAACCATGGTACATAAAACTAAAATAAATGACAAGTAAGATAAATTTTCTGACAATAAAGAAATGTACGAAAATGATGTATTGCAATCTCTCATTGTTTCTTAATCTACTTTTAGCATTTTTTTCGACAACATAAGCAAATCCAAACACTAATTCCTAAAGTTACTCATCTACTTATAAGAGCATAAATTGAGCAAAAAAGTATAATTCACATCCAACCTCAAACACATTTTTCCAACATAGTTCACAACACCCAACAAAACCTATAAAATCAAAACAATGTACCTTATCCATAAGATAAGGACTAGTCTAAATGCTATTTCCTAGAGTATTTACTTTCAATTTCCTTATCTTCGTATATGCAATTGATATCTTTCATCGTTTATTTATCGACTTATTGTATTTTTTCAAAAGTAAGCATGGTTTCAACCTTTTGCCCAACTAGTGATTTTATGGGTTGTTTGCACCTAGCAGGAACTTGAGACCTCTCACATTTTAGTGTTAAGAGTCGCAAGTCATTAACCATTATTTCCAAAAGCGCTTACTTTTGAGCTTCGTTTTGAGCGTGTAAATTGAGCCAAAAACTATGAATTCGACATGAAACATATCAAGAACACATTTTTCCAATATAATTCACAAAACCCATAAAATGAAAACAATTATTATTACCTTATCCATAAGATAAGGACCAATCCAAAGAAAGAAAGAAACCCCCAAAAGACCCAAAAACAAAATCAAGAAGACAAACTTCCCCCACCACCAAAACGACCACCAAATACTTATAACCTCATCTGCAACCACACCACACGAAGGCCCCAACCCACCATCTCTTTCGTTTGCATTTTCATTTTCATTCAACCCTTGTGGTGACGTCACGATGACGTAATCAGGTTTTGGGTCGACTTTTATCCGGGTTATTCATGCATTGTTGTGATCAGCTGTCATCTTTTATAAAGGGTTTTTGAAAATGGGTTGTTTGATAAAATGGTTTTTTTATGAATGTTTTTAGCCGTACAATAGCAACGTCCTTTCTCAAATGTTCCGTTTTAGTACGTGAACTTTTTTTTGTTCCACTTAATGTAAGAACTTTCAAGTTTTCTGTTAATTTGCACCAACCTTGACTGGCAACCGGGAAAAAGTTATAAAACCAGAAAAAAGCCTACGTGACATGTTTAATACTTTCTCTAATGTTCCGTTTTGGTACGTGAACTTTTTTCTAATGTTCTATTTTGGTACGTGAACTTTTTTATACACACGTTTTTATACACATGTTTTTGTACTCATGTTTTTATATACTTTTTTATACACTTTTTATACATTTTTATATACATTTGTATATACGATTTTATGCATACATTTTTACAGATATTTTTATACACACATTTTAATACACATTTTTATACAAATATTTTTACACATACTATTATACACGTGTATAAAAACATCTGCATAAAACGTGTATAAAAATGTGTAAAAAATATGTATAAAAATGTGTGTATAAAAACTTGTATAAAAATATGTATAAAAATCTATATATAAAGTGTGTATAAAAACATGTGTATAAAAAAGTGTGTATAATAACGTGTGTAAAAATGTGTATGAAAATGTGTATAAAAATATATGTATAAAAATGTGTATAAAAACCTATGTAAAAATATGTGTATAAAAATATGTATAAAAATGTGTATAAAAATATGTGCTTATAAATATGTGTATATAAACGTGTATAAAAATGTGTATAAAATATGTATAAAACTGTGTGTAAAAATATGTGTATAAAATTGCATGTAAAAAATGTATGTATAAAAACATGTGTATAAAAACGTGTATAAAATATGTGTATAAAAACGTGTATAAAAATGTGTATCAAAATATGTATAAAAATATGTGTATAAAAATGTGTATAAAAACGTGTGTAAAAATATATGTATAAAAATATGGGTATAAAAATATGTGTATAAAAATATGTGTTTCTAAATATTTGTATAAAAACGTGTATAAAAATATGTGTATAAAAATTTGTGTATAAAAACGTGTGTATAAAAATGCTTGTATAAAAATATTTATATAAAAATGTGTATATAAAAACGTGTATAAATTTAAAAATATTAAAAAATAAATAAAAAAACACCGTTAGGTTAAAGGGGACTAACGTTGCAAAACGTTATTGGCTAAAAGCACTGACGTTGCAAACGTCGTTAAGTGGTTCAAAAAATATAGCTGGTTTCCCGGTTTAAACAAGTTTGATGGTGCAAATTAACACAAAACTTGAAAGTTCGTTACATTAAGTGAAACAAAAAAAAATCACGTACCAAAATGAAACAATAGAGAAAGTACGTTGCTATTGTGCGGCTAAAACCCTTTTATGAATGGTTTTTATTGGAAGAGGGGAAGGAGGAAGAAATTGGAAACGTGGTTTGGTGTTTTAGAGGGTGTTTGTTATTGCGTTTGTAAACAAATTATTTGATTATTTCATTTCAAAAAACGCTATAATCAACTCACTAGTGTTTGGATAGTCAAACTTAATAATTGATTATTCACGGTTATAACCTTTCAAAACGTGGTTTGTAAAAAGCAAGTACACACTTACTTTTTGAAAACGTAATTTTCATTTCTTCAAAAAATTACAAAACTATCCTTCAATTATTACTTTGTACTACCCACTAGTATTATACATTAAGGGGTGTTTGAGATTACTTATTGAAAATAGATTATGCGTTTTGAAAATAAATAATCAGATAATCGGCTGTTACAAAACATGATTTTAAAATTTAGTGTTTGGATTAGATTATGTTGTATGATATCGCAATAATCAGATAATCACTTTTTTAAGTGTTTGGCAAATCAGATTATTCAATGATTTAATGGGTAAAATGACAAAGATAGACATTAATATATTTTAATGTATAATACTAGTGGGTAGTACAAAGTAATAATTGAAGGATAGTTTTGTAATTTTTTGAAGAAATGTAAATTACGTTTTCAAAAAATAAGTGTGTACTTGCTTTTTACGAACCAAGTTTTGAAAGGTTATAACCGTGAATAATCAATTATTAAGTTTGACTATCCAAACACTAGTGAGTTGATTATAGCGTTTTTGAAATGAAATAATCAAATAATTTGTTTACAAACGCAATAACAAACACCCTCTAAAATATATTAATGTCTATCTTTGTCATTTTACCCATAGATCATTAAATAATCTGATTTGCCAAGCACTTAAAAAACTAATTATCTGATTATTGAGTTAACATACAACATAATCTAATCCAAACACTAAATTTTAAAATCACGTTTTCTAACAGCTAATTATCTGATTATCCATTTTCAAAACGCATAATTTATTTTCAAGCAATCCCAAACACCCCCCTTAATGGTGAAAATGTTAGGCTGCCCGCTATATATCGTTATAGGTCCCGACCTGTACTTTCCGGCGTCACGTCAGCTTTCTCTCTCCGGCGACCTACATGCGACCTTTTGTCACTATGAGGCGACCTTCATTTTTTTTTAACTTCAATTTTAAATTTCATTAATAATAAAAACATTACATAAATAATAAAAACATTACATTATAATAAAAAAAACATTACATAAATGTTAAGGTTAACCACTGTCACTTCCAAGAACTGTATCTTTACGGAAAACCTCAATCACATTTCGCTTTGTAATGTTAAGGTGTTTAGGAGTAAAAACAAGGACATTAGCTAGTAATCCTTTCCATAACTACCCACATCAAGGACTTTGTAATGTATTGTTCCAGGTATTGTACATGATAGATCTTTCAGAGTCAGATTTAGATCGCCAAGCATATTCGGAGAACAAGACTTCACTATTGCAACAACTTGTTCAAGTTTTCCCTTTTTTAGAAAGTTGTTGATGTCTCCCAAACATCCAGTTACAGTGCCACCAAATGCATTCACATAGTTAGTGGTGCTAGCCCACGCCCCACTGTTGAAATCATCATACTCACCCACATCCTCAATAATTTTTTGCATATATTGTTGTGTCGACATTAAAACCCCATCCGAATCAAGAATAAATAACTTTTCTTTAAGCAGCTTGGCTTGCTGAACAATACCCGCAGGACCGGGTATTATCCTAACTGGATTTGGGGTTGAGGGAGATGGTTCAACACGTGTGCTACTAGAGAGCTGAACAATACCTGCAGGACCGGGTATTATCCTAACTGGGTTTGGGGTGTAAGCAGATGGTGCAACATATGTGCTACTAGAGGAACGCACAACAGGTGTTAAATGGAGATCGGAATCATCTATATCTAGACTGAATTCCCATGGTTCATTTTCGTTATTGAAACTGGAATCCATTTGAGATAGTTGGCTAATAAGTTGTGTAAGATAATAAGTGTAACATTTCTCAATTTCAGGTCATTTTACGACTCCTAGTATTTGTCACTATTTATTTTGGTCCTATACGCGTTTACTTTTAAATTAACTTTTAAGACAAATCGCGTAGACTAGAAATAATCATTTAATGTAAACGGTCGTCAAATAAATTAAGGTTTACATCAACCAAGTAATATATAATTATTAAGAAGATAATTATTAACTTTGCGTAATTTATTTTTATTGGTCACGTAAAAGGTTTACGTTTCGCAATAAAATACATTTGGATACACCCCGGAAATACCTAGACTTACCTAGGCTCAAACCAATACCCACTTTTAAACCTTAAACACAAAAATTAATCAATTATTGTGTTAAAAACCCATGTTGGCCGATTATGGACAAATGAGACCCCTAAACCAATTGTCACATGTGCTAAATCAACTAGAAATCTTCCTAAGTACATGAACATCTTAAGGTAATTAAAACTTGTACTAGTATAACCTTAACAAGATCTCAAGCCTTGTCTCTCCTTGATTCTACACGTTACACACATACACATACCTAAAAATCCTACTAATGATCCTAAAGTACTTGTACATCTCCTAGTTAATTAATGTTAGTCCTAAATGTCTCCCACTAAGTTATTACACAATGGTTAATAACCATTTGCCCTTTGTTTCCTTTGGATCCCACGGCTACATGCATGTATATATACAAATCCTTAAGATTTCTAGTATCTAAGCAAATCTTGTACAACATTGCCTAATTAAAACTTGTACTCAAGTGGTTTAACATAATACCGTGTGTAAGCAACTAGAAATCCCCAAAACCACCTATATGGCTCGTTTTCTAGTTGGCTTAGGACCAAGAGGAGCTAAATAGCTCATTTGCCTATAAATACACACTCACGAGCTTACTTAATACATTTTCAAAACTCTTAAACTCTCTTAAGCAAACAAAACATATCATCCCTTTCTTTTTCAATTGGGTTACATCAATCCAAACCAATACCACTCTCAATCACCCTAAGCATGTCTAAGGTCATACAAGGGACATAGGAAGCTTGGAAGCATGGGTTTAAGACACACACGGGTGTGTACACGAAGCTAGTTACTTGCCAAACTCTTTCCACGAACACTAGAACCATTGTAAGTCACATACAAACCCATACCATTATAATATGCGTGTTCCTTTTCTTGTTAACTAGTCTATATGTCGTGTATATGTATATATGGTGTGCTAGCTTAAGAAATCGCATGTTAAATACAAAAATGGACGGGTTATACGCAATGTGATTGCGTATACAACTTGCGTTGTGTTAAAATATAAAGAAAACGTGTAATGTATTTAGTAGTAAACAAGGTTTTGAAAACCGTTCATTTTTAGAGAAACCACACGTAAACTTTTGTTGTAAACAAGATACGATGGCTTGGGAACGTGTGTGCAACCTTAACAAGCGATTGCATGTAATGCATGAAGTATATATGAGATGATAACACGGTTTGAGACACTAGGACACACTTATCGTAACATATATATTATTAAGGAAAGCAATGGGCCATAATGGGCCTTGTATGACCCACATGAGCTCACAACTTAGGCTCAACCGGTCCAACAGTCCTCGGGTGGGACCCGTAGCTTAGTTATAAGCTCAATGAGCTTATCATTAATCCAATGACCTTAGTAGAAACCAAAATGGACCTTTGCATGTTTTGAAAACCAACCAAACCCTTAACAGGCTTATTAGCCCATTGATAAGCCCAACTCGAGCCATAAGCTCATAATAAGATTTGAACAGCTTATTGGTGAACCTGTATAAGCTTAATGGACTTAGTGGACCTAAGTAAAGCTAATGGACCCTAATAGGTCAAGTCAAACCACTCAAAAACCTATTTGGACCCTTAATAGGCCTAACAGCTCAATAACGAGAGCTTATTACTTATTGTATAAACCACGCGGTTAAGTCAGCTTAATTATAACCTTAGGTGCTTAATGAAGTGAGAAAATAAGTTAGATCACATGAGAAACCCTTTTGTACCTTTCGGGCTAAAGCTATTGGGCCAACGAGCCCAATGAGCTCGAATAAGCTCAAATAAGCTCACCCGAGCTTATATTCTGGCCAAACAGATTTAGTAAGCTTAAATAAGCTTAATGAATACTTTTATGCTCTTAAAATTCGAATTGGACCTTTAATTAGCTTATTGGACCTTAACAGGTCCAATAAGGCCCAAGAAGCTCATTAAGCCGAAATAAGCTCATCCGAGCTTATTTATGGACTGACAGCAGCTTATGGGACTTATTGGGAGTAAATAAAACTTTTTGCCACTTGTTAGACCTTAAACGGACTTAAAATGTGATTTTGACGAGTTAAGGGGCTAAAAGTGTCAATTTGCAAACTATAGGGTTAAAACTGTCATTTTTGACTTTAATAAGTCTAGGGGCTGTTTTGAATGTTCTGAAAGTTAAGGGACTGATGTGAAACTATAAGGACCTAAAGTGAAACTTTGTATAGTTAGAGGACTAAAAGTGAAATTATTGAAACTTAAGGGTTTAAAATGTAAATGTTATATATTCAATAAACCTAGGGACTGGTTGGTAATTATAAGAAACTTGAGGGTATTTTGTAAACAAAAGTGAATTTTATAAACACTTAACGATTCCAACGAATTATAATATATTCGGATATTATTCGGTTTTAACCACGACTTAATAAATAAGAATATTTATTAACAACGTTTATACGATTCCCAAGAGCCATCGAAATTACAAATACAATGATCATGTCCACCACCACGCAAGTGATAACAGTATATATAAACTAGAAATTTATTGTAAGTTTATACATTGAATCTTTGAAAATTTGTAGACTAAGACTGGCCGTATTTACTTAGGTATTTGACGGTGTGATTCATACTTGGATATCTAATATCATTTCAGAGGACTATTTACTAAGGTGAGTTCATAGCCCCATGTTTTACAATTTCTTAAATGATTTACATCTTTGGGGTGAGAACATGCTTGTTTTACAAATTGGACGTAAGTGTACATTTTATACAATGATTACGTGTTTGCCTAAGTAGCGATAACCCACTGAGCCCTTTATCATGAACTGTCAATTACTGGATTGTGAGCGTGAATGTTATAGATAGATCTATTTGGGATTGACAATCCCCGTTCGGGTGATTAGCTATCACCGGGAACGAACGTATACCATGTCGGATTTGGGATGTTGCGGGTTAGAACATCATTCACGGGCATTCATTGGCAATATATTGCATTCATACATGTCGAGCTTCAGTGTCATGAGCTTAGGAAAACGTAATTACTTTTTATGATGTTTGCATTTGTTGCTTAATCATACACTTGGAAATCTTGGTCCATACTATTGAATTTACCTTAAACCTATGAATTCACCAACTTTATGTTGATATTTTAAGCATGTTTTCTCAGGTCAATAAGGCACGGGGTGCTCAGATACATTGGGGGTCACTCTATGGAAAGAGTCAGTACTAAAGATTTGGGCGTATTACATTTTGGGAACACTTGTTATAAACCAAAATCTTTACTTACATTGTCGAACAATTTGAAGCCATGAGCTTATGTAACGAACAAGTATTTTGTTAATCCAATGTATCTTATTAAAACGACACGTTAGTGGTCGTTCTCTTATCTTGTGCTATTGATCCATAAAGTAACGCCCTCGGATATTCAACATTCCGCTGCGTACTCAGATTTGAGGGTGTTACAGATTGGTATCAGAGCCAAGGTTATAGAGAACCAGGTCAAAAGTTTTGTCTGGACTATAACCATTTTCAAACACTGTTTTCACAAATGGGATTTGCGAGGGACATACATGCATTACTTGTTTACATCTAGCACATATATGCTTACATGACATGCATTGTTTTAGCATTAGTAGGGTACTAAGTGCTTACATGATTGATATACGTGTATATAAATGATATTACGTATATTACTATAAGACTTTTATAATTAAAGCTTACAGACATATCATACCGATCTTTCCTATAAGTAATACTTATATAGGTTATTTTGCTTTTTGCAGTAATCATGTCTTCTGCGACATCTGCTGTTACCTACACTTCCGTTTACACCGACTCTGAGCCCGGCAGAGCCTTCTGGGGAGCCGATGATGAGGAGATATCTGAGGGAGGTATTCCACGGGTCATCTATTAAGATTCGACAGACTCCCGATACAGCCAGTAGCCCCACCATCACCGGATTACATACCAGGCCCAGAGGATCCACAGACACCGCCAATTCCTCGAGACGAGGAAGAGCGTAAGCCTATGTTCGTACAGGCACATGATCCGGACTACGTGCCAGAGCCTATATACCCTGAGTATATACCATTGGAGGATGAGCATGAGTTTCCAGCTGAGGAGCAGCCATTACCTCCTGTTGATTCACCCACTGCTGAGTCACCCGGATATGTTACTAAGTCGGATCCCGAGGAGGATCCAGAGGAGTACGAGGATGATGAGACAGATGATGGCCCGGTTGACTATCCTATGGACGGGGGAGATGATGAAGATGATGATGACGGCGATTCATCTAGGGATGACGCCAATGATGAGGATGAGGACGAGGAGGAGGAGGAGGAGCACTTAGCTCCGGCCGACTTTACTATTGTTGTACCTGTTGATGAGCCTGTTTTCTCACCTGAGGGAACAGAGCCTGTTATACCACCACCATCCACTGACATTACTATTGGGGCTAGGATTACCGTCCGGCCTCAGACTTCCATATCCCTTCCACCAGAGGCAGAGGTTGAGAGACTTCTGGCCATGACTACTCCATCACCATCACCACCTATCTCACTATCACCACCCTCTACAGGAGAGCGCCTTGCTAGGTGCACAGCCCTACCTGCACATTTATCACCACTACCTATGCCATCACCATTACTACCATCATCTGGGTGTCCAATCCAAATCTAGACACTCAGGATAGCATCCACTCAGGCTTTCATTGATGCAGTTACTGCCGCATTACTATCACCCCCACTACCACCACTACCGCCATCTCTATACATACCACCACCTGTTGACCATAGGGACGAGATTCCCGAGTCTGAGCAGCCACCTCGCAAGAGGTTGTGTTTGTCCACTCTAGGCTCCCGATATGAGGTCGGAGAGAGTTCTACTGCTAGACCTACCAGAGGTTGGGGGATAGATTATGGGTTTGTCAACACGGTAGATGCTGAAGAGAGGCGACATGGGATTAGAGTTGTTCGGTACGGTATTAGGGATACTTGGGTAGATCCGACAGAGGCAGTTCCTGAGATAGCACCTATGACCGTGGGATAGGTCAATACTAGGGTCATAGAGCTTGCTGAGCTCCATGAGCATGATACACAAGACTTGTATGCTTTACTAGAGGATGCTCAGGATAGTAGGTCTCGTATATCACAGCGAGTCGATATGGACTCGCAGCGGGTCGATTTACTTATGGGGGATAGGATGACTCTCCAGGAGACAGTATGGATGGTGGAGGAGGAGGCCTATGCTTCCCGAGAGGCTTGGGCTCACTCGATAGGATTGAGTCAGGTGACTCATCAGGAGCTTCAGACCCATCGTGATCATGTGTATGCACACGAGACCCATCTCCAGGCACACCAGACACAGCTACTCTCATTCAGACACATCATCAGGTACATGAGACTCGCTTTCAGATGCAGCAGGCCGAGTTAGCAGCGCTTCGAGAGACTGACCGTAGGCGTCAGGACCAGATGGTAGAGACTCTCCGAGTCATTAGAGACATGAGGCGAGAGATGAGCGACATGCAGGCCGAGTTGTTAGCACTGCGAGAGCAGCAGAGGAGAGCTAGACAGCCAGGACCAGAGGCTAGGATTCTAGAATACCAGGGGGGGGGGGGGGGGGGGGGGGGGGGGGGAATACTCGGAGGATGGCTGACAGTCAATCTAGGATTTATGTTATTTTATCTTGCTAGGTCATTGTACAGGCATGTTAAGTATTAGGGGTTTTCCCCGCTAACATAGCCTTAGATCTTTTGTATTGTATTATGTGTACTCTGACAACTATTTCATATAAAATTTTCAAAGTTATGAATGAAATAGATGTGCTACACTATATACCTCTCTTGTGTTAATATCTTATCTATACATTATTACATTCTGTCATATAACCTCATGTTTTGTCTTTTATGATCTAGACAAATCATGACACCTACGACCAGAAGAGGACCAAATACCCCTGTTAACAACACCAACCCAAACAACATGACTCCAGAATCCATCCAAGCAATGATTGACCAAGCTCTTTTGCGAAATTCCACCAATGGAAATGGAAGCCACATTTCGCACGAGGATAACCGAAGGCATGTGCAAACTGCGCACCCTTGTTATTACGCTGACTTCATGAAGTGTCAACCTTTGAACTTCAAAGGAACTGAAGGCGTGGTCGGTTTGACTCGATGGATTGAGAAGATGGAGTCAGTTTTCAATATCAGTGGTTGTGCTATTGAGAATCAAGTAAATTTTTGCCCCTAGCCAAACCCCCCCCCCCCCCGCAGTTAGGTTCTGCTATGACTTGTGAAATGGTTAGATAAGAACCTTAGGTCCTGAGGCATATACAATGACTGGGAAGTAACTCCAAGAAAAATGACGGACAAATAATTAACCGCAAGTGAAATCAAGAAATTAGTGATGAGCTGAGGAAACCTAAAGGTCAAGAGAACGATGTTCCATCATACACTAACGATTCTAAGAGCTAACCCTGAAGTACCCAATTGCTGCCAACGAAACTGAGAAGTTACATTACATCAGTGGACTTCCTGACAACATTTATGGGAATGTCAAGTCTGCCAGACCCAAGACGTTGGATGAGACTATTGAGTTGGCCAATGACTTGATGGATCAGAAACTCCGCACCTACGCAGAAAGGCAGTCTGACAACAAAAGGAAGGCTGATGATTCATCCAGAAACAACCATGGTCACCAGCAACAACCCTTCAAGAGGCAGAATGTCGCCAAGGTCTACAATATGGGGACAGGCGAAAGAAAGCCTTATGGGGGATCTTTGCCCAAATGCACCAAGTGCCATCTTCACCACAATGGCCCGTGCACCCAGAAATGCCACAAGTGCAACAAAGTAGGGCATTTTGCTCGCGATTGCAGGAGTACTGGTAATACTAATGTTGCTAATACTCAGAAGGGCAATGGGGCAGCTCCCAAGGGAAATGGTTGTTTTGAGTGTGGAGCACCAGGGCATTTCAAGAGAGATTGTCCTAAGTTGAAGAATAAGGATGGAGGAAATGGGAATGCACAAGGTTGGGTTTATGCAGTTGGGAATGCAGAAAAGAGGGGAAATGCACCGGGAAACCCTGATGCCAATGTCGTCACGGGTACGTTCCTCTTAAATAACCACTATGCATCTGTCTTATTCGACACTGGTGTCGATAGAAGCTTTATATCCACTGCATTTAGTTCCTTGATTAACATCGCCCCAACTCCATTAGAAAATTGTTATGATGTCGAATTAGCTGATGGGAAATTAGTCGGGATAAACACTATTATACGAGGTTGCACTTTAAATTTCTTAGACCATCCGTTCAACATAGATCTAATGCCCGTAGAACTGGGTAGTTTCGATATCATTATCGGAATGGGCTGGTTAAGAAGATGTCACGCCGTGATCGTGTACAATGAGAAACTTGTTCAAGTCCCCTATGGGAATGAAACCTTGACTTTTTGTGGCAACAAAAGTAGAAACGGGAGAGAATCTCGGATGACAGTTATCTCGTGCTTAAAAGCTCAAGAGTATATGGCGAAAGGATGTCAGGTCTTTTTGGCACAGATATCCGCCAAGAAAGAGGAGGACAAGTCCGAAGGAAAACAAATAAAGGACGTACTAATCGTCCGAGATTTTCCTGAAGTATTTCCCGAGGACTTGCCAGGTCTTCCTCCGGCTCGACCAGTGGAATTCCAAATTGACTTAATTCAAGGAGCCGTGCCCATAGCTCGAGCACCGTATTGATTGGCTCCATCCAAAATGAAGGAATTATTGGAACAATTACAAGAGCCTAGTTCCTTACCTTGGGGAGCCCCAGTCTTATTTGTCAAAAAGAAGGACGGTCATTCAGGATTGTGCATCGACTACCGGGCGAGTTAAACAAACTGACAGTAAAGAATAGGATTATCCACTCCCGAGGATCCGACACTTGTTTGATCACTTCAAGGATCCAATATATAATTCGGAAGAAATAACTGAGATCCGATATCACCAGCTATAGAAGTGCAGATCAAGACATTCCAAAGACGCATTCGAACTCGGTAAGGCCATAACGAGTTACCAGGTCATGCCATTCGGACTGACAACGCACCTGCGGTATTCATGACCTCATGAACCGAGTGTGCATACATACTTGGATAAGTTTTCGTAATCGTCTTCATCGATGACATAACTTATTTTATTCAAAGGACGAAATGGAGGCATGAAGAACACCTAAGGCAAATTTTGAATTGCTTAAGGAGGAGAAGTATACGCAAAGTTTCAAAATGTGAATTTGGATTCCGAAGGTAAACAATTTCTCGACATGTCATTGATAGCAGAAAGGCATACATGTGGACCCGCCAAGCAAGACTCTATCAAGCATTGGGATCTCCAAAGACACCAATGGAGATCCGCCAATTTCTAGGTCTTGCTGGTTACTATCGAAGGTTCATTGAAGGATTTTCGAAGATTGCTAAGTCAATGATGAAACTTACTCAGAAAGGAATCAAGTTCGATTGGGGAGAAAAGGAAGAGAACGCTTTCCAGTTGATAAAGCAGAAGTTGTGCAGTGCCCCAATTCTGGCTTTACCTGAAGGGAGCGAAGACTTTGTGGTCTAACCTGAGATGCCGACCACACAAAGGCTTCGGTGGCGGTGTTAATCAGTCGAGATGAAGGCGATTGCTATCTTCTCGACAGTTAAAAGGTTCAACGAAAGAACTACACCACTCATGATTTGGAGCTTGGATCGGTAGTGTTTGCCCTAAAGATATGGAGACACTATCTATACGGAACCAGATGCACCGTATTCACCGACCATAAAAGCCTACAACACATTCTCGATCAGAAGGAGCTTAACATGAGGCAACGCCGTTGGCTAGAATTACTGAGTGACTACGATTGTGATATTCGTTATCATCCAGGGAAAGCAAACGTAGTGGCCGACGCGCTGAGCCGTAAAGAACGGATTGAAGCCCCACCCCGAGCCATTGCGGGTTCGAGCCTTGGTTATGACAATTGGTTTGGATCTTCCCAAACGAATACTAGAAGCTCAGATCGAAGCCCAGAAACCGGAGAACATCGTAAATGAAGACGTAGGAGGTATGATCCGAAGGGATATACCCAAGGAAAGATTGGAACCACGTGCCGATGGGACTCTATGCTTACACAGCAGGAGTTGGATACCTTGCTATGGAGACTTAAGATCCGTGATTATGCACGAATCCCACAAGTCAAAATATTCTATCCATCCCGGTTCCGAAAAGATGTACCAAGATGTGAAGAAATTATTTTGGTGGCCAAACATGAAGGCTGACATCGCACGAAACGTTAGCAAATCCAGACAGGCACAAGGGTCAAGGCCGAACATCAAAGGCCATCAGGATTGCTAGTACAACCAGAAATACCCGAGTGGAAGTGGGATAATATAACAATGGATTTTATCACCAAACTTCCTAGGTCGTCACAGGTTTCGACACCAATCTGGGTGATTGTGGTGATCGACTTACAAATCTGCTCCTTCTTACCATACGAGAAAAGATCCGTTGGATAAATGGGCGAGGTTATTAATATACTTGAACAGGATAGTGGCAAGACACGGGATACCTGCCTCAATTATCTGTGATCGTGATGGGAGATTCACTTCAAATTTTTGGAGATCATTTCAAAAAGCTTTGGGTACGGATATTAGCATGAGCACTGCGTATCATCCAGAAACTGACGGCCAGAGCGAGAGAACCATTCAAACTCTCGAGACATGCTACTGGCTTTCGTGATTGATTTTTGGCAAAGGTATATGGGTTAAGCATTGCCATTGGGCCGAGTATTCATATAACCACAGTTATCACGCAAGCATAAGGCCGCCCCTTATAAAAAGGGGAAGAGTAGCACTGTATGGTCGAAAAATGCCGAACACCAGTTATGCGGGCCGATGAAGGGGAAGCCAAACTGACTGTCGGATTAATCCAAGAAACGACGGAAAAGATCGCCCTGATCAAGCAAAGGATGCAAGCTGCCCAGGATCCACAAAAGAGCTATGCCGATCGGAAACGAAAGCCGATGGAGTTCCTGAAGTATTGGAGACAGAGTTATGCTCAAGGTCTCACCTTGGAAAGGAGTCGTACGGTTCGGTAAGCGGGGCAAGCTGAACCCGAGATACGTCGGACCTTTCAAAGTGTTAGCAAAAGTTGGAAAGGTTGCCTACAGGCTGGAACTTCCTCAAGAGTTGAGCAGAGTTCACCACACTTTCCATGTATCAAACCTGAAGAAATGTTATGCCGATGAACCATTAGTCATGCCGTTAGAAGGAATTCATGTTGACGATAAGCTCCAGTTTGTAGAAGAGCCCGTTGAAATCATGGAACGGGAGATCAAACGATTGAAGCGGAGCCGGATACCACTGGTTAAGGTTCGCTGGAACTCTAGGCGGGGCCCTGAGTTCACCTGGGAACGTGAAGATTCGTTCAAACAAAAATACCCACAACTCTTCACAAACCGGGCTTCGTCATCTACTACAAGGTCTTAAGCTTTGAGGACAAAGCTCTTTTAACGGGTGGAGACTGTAACATTTCTCATTTTCGTGTCATTGTACGACTATATTAATGATCACTATTTATTTTAGTCCGATACGCGTTTACTTTTAAATGTTTACTTTTGAGCTAAACCGCGTAGACTAGAAATAATCATGAATGTAAACTGTCAACACAAATAATTAAGGGTTTACATCAACCAAGTAAGGAATAATTATTTTGAGAATAATTATGTACTTTGCGTATTTTATTTTTATTGGTCACGTAAAAGGGTTACGTTTCGCGATAAAATACATTTGGACGCACCCCGGAAATACCTAGACTTACCTAGACTCAAACCAATACCCACTTTGGGAACCTAAAGTCGAAATTTAATCAAGTCTTGTACTTATATCACCTTAATGCCGAATGTGACAAGTGAACTCACATAAAAATCGTCCTTGGTAATACATTAGCTAGCACAATCTTCCTAATGATCTTAAAAGTACTAGTACATACAAGAGTTAATTAATGTAGAGTCCTAATGTCTCCTACTAGTTAATTATCTAAGAGATAATACCCACTTCTCTCCTTTTCCTCTCTTGATGCCGCGGACAACCAAGGATCAAGTCACAAACCTATAGGATTTCCTAGCTAAGTAAAATCTTGTACATCTTTAGCTCATTAATGCATGTACTTAGTGGTTTAGCTAAATACTATGTGTGGCTAACTAAAACTTCACAAAAACCACTTCCTAAGGGCACGGTTTGGTTAGGCTTAGAACTAAGAAAATGTAACTAGCTTATCTCCTATAAATATACTCTCACACATTCACTTAAACCTTTCTCTAACTCATAAACACCTAAACACTCATTCTCTCTTATGTTCGGGTCTCAAACCGCCAACAAAACATCCACAAGGAAGAATACGCGCTACGGTTAGCGATTTACACGTCCACTCCTCAATCTCTCGAGCTATAGGACCTTTGTAAGTTGCACACAACTCCCTTCCTTCGTATTTTACGTGTTCATTTATTGTAATCTAGCTTAGAGGAAGCGTATGTGCATACGACATACTAACGGGAAAGCAAAACCACAACCACAAGATAAACATAAAATGAACATGCTATGAGCACATTGTATTCGTTTAATAACTTCACGATGTAAGAACGGAAAAAGATAACGCGAACAATAACCATGATATATAAAAATGGACCACGACATGGGTAATAAGCCGTGTTCGCAAATTTAAAGTGAAACTATACGTAAACTATAGTTGTAATCACGACATGAGGGTGTGGGAACATGTAGCCAACGTTAATGAACGTTTGCATGTCGCGGGTCACGACTAGAAAATGCTAGGCACTCTTGTTTGGTGGTAGACAATTCGACGAGACCATATATCACACTAATAAAACCATGCGGGCCTCACTAGGACTTCGCAACCCACCTTCGTGAGCCCACAAGGCCCATAAGCCACGAATAAGCTAGGACGGCTTATTCCCGAGCTTAAAAGACTTATAAGATATTTACGAGCCTAAGATGAGTTAGTGAACCTTAAAGGAGAAAGCCCGAACCATTAGAACCCCTATCGGGTTTCCATCGAGCCCAATGCGAGCCCAAAAGCCAGAATAAGCATAAACAGCTTATTCTTGTGCTTACCCGACTTAATAAGCCTAATGGACATAGAGGTACTTAATGGACCTCAATGGACTCAACGGAACGCCTTTGAACCCTTATCGGGCCTCAACAGGCCCAAACCGGCCCAATCAGAAGCTTATTAGCTTATTGTAAATAAGCTAGAAAATAAAACAGAAGTATTGGGCTTAAATAGGGTAGAAAATAAGCTAAAATGCTTAAGGAACCCATAAGGTTCTATTCGGGTTGAGCTATTGGGCCCGTAAGCCCAATAAGCTCCGAAAAAGCTCATAAGCTCACCGGTCCTTATTTTAAGCTTAACAGCCCCGTATGACTTTTTAAGCTTTCACCTATTTAAATCATATTGGACCTTTGATAAGTTAAACGGACCTTAACGGGCCCAATAAGGCCCGTTAAGTCAATAATAAGCACGAATAGCTTATTTATAGGCCGAAATGGCTTGATTGGCTTACTTGGGCTAAATAAGGCCAAATTCTACTTGTCGGGATTTAATTGGGTTGAAAATGCAATTTTTACAAAGTCGGGGGACTAAAACCGTAAATGCCGAAACCTAAGGGGTTAAATTGTCACTTCTTGTATTTCAATAACTCCAGGGACTACTCTTGTAATATTCGGAAACTTAAGGATTTAAGTGTAAGTTATAAGGACCTAAACTACGTTGTTGTAACTTGAAGGACCGATATTGTAATTAACGAAAAGTAGAAGGTTAGAACCCGTCACTTTTTCAAAAACTATAAAACCATAAGGACCATTATCGTCACATCACGAAACTAGGAAAATAAGGACTAGAGTTGTGAAATGTTGAAAACAAATGATAAGTTTTAATAAATATTAAAACTTGGAGGTTCACTTGTAAATAAATAAAAACTATAAGACGAAGGGACTGAAACCGTAAATCTAAGAAACTTATGACTTCCTTTGATAAAACGAAAGTCTTGATTTATAAACTTAAGTGAGTACAAACGGAATATACACATACTAATATATATATACGTCTATGTTTCAAGTAATGATTAAATATTATTATCGAGAAGTAATAAATATGATATATTTATTAAGCGGAAACAATTTTGCGTTTATCAAGAACCATCGGGATTATAAATACAATAATCTTGTGCGTCACCACACAAGTGATCACGGTATATATAAACTTAAATGGGATTTGGTTTATACAATGAGTCGTTAGCTTAAATGTGTAAACTAAGACTTGACCGTACTTACTTAGGTACTTAACGGTGTGACCCACTGCCTACTTGGATACTTGTTATCATTCAGAGAACTACCGGTTAAGGTGAGTTCATAGCCCCATGCTTTACAATTATTTAAATGATTTACATCCTTGGGGACAACATGCCTTTGTTTATTTACAAAACTGGACGTAAGTGTACATATTATACATGATTACCGTGTTTGCCTAAGTTACCAAAAACCCATTATTTCCATGAACAATAGAACTGTTAATTGCATAGAAGTGATTAGGAATAACATTGTGTGGGCGCGAAGTTATGGATGGAATCTATTGGGATTGACAATCCCCGTTCGGGTGACTAGCTATCACTGGGAACGAGCACCCACCACCACATACCATGTCGAATCTGGGATGTTGCAGGGTAGCACATCTTCACGGACACCTGTTGGCAAAATTTATATTTGCATTCATACATGTCGAGCTTCGGTGTCATAGCCTTAGGAAACGTAATTACTTTTTATGATGTTTGCATTTGTTGCTTAATCATGCACTTGGAAATCTTGCGGTCCTACAATTGATTTACATAAACCTATAAATTCACCAACATTATGTTGACATTTTAAGCATGTTTTTCAAGTCAATAAGGCACAAGGTGCGATGATACATTGGAAGTCAATAATTGAAAGAGTCCCTTAACAGGCTAGAAAGATCTATTAAGTCTGTGATCTACAAGTGGTATCAGAGCTTGTAGAGAAACTCTGAGTAAGAAGAACCAAAACTCATCAGTTATAAACCTTTAACTTTCAGATCTATTCAATGGCAAGATCAGATGATGAAAATCTACCACCACCACCACCACCACAAACACCAACACAACAAGCCCCTCACAATGTGTCAACCATTAAACTCCCTATTCTAAAGAAAGGTGAATATGATATTTGGGCCATGAAAATAGAACATTACTTGAGCCATACAGACTATCCTATATGGGAAGTCATACAAAAAGGAAATGGTCTTGTAAGTGTCTCAACAAATACAAATGGAGTAATAAAGGTTCTGCCTCCTAAAACTGCTGAAGAAATTTTAGCAAGAGAAAGAGAAAGAAAAGCAAGGACCACCTTGCTTATGGCTTTACTAGAAGACCATTTAGCAAAATTTCACAAGATGAATGATGCTAAAGAGATGTGGGATACTATCAAATCCAGATTTGGTGGCAATGATGAATCAAAGAAGATGCAGAAATACATTTTAAAGCAACAGTTTGAAGGCTTTTCTGTATCCAACTCAGAAGGACTACACAAAGGTTATGACAGGTTTCAGAGTCTTCTGAGTCAACTTGAGATTCATGGTGCAGGTGTCTCTACTGAAGATGCCAATCAGAAGTTCCTTAGGTCTTTACCTTCTTCCTGGTCCCAAGTATCTTTAGTTATGAGGACCAAGCTAGGAGTGGACAGTCTTATTTTTGATGATCTCTATAACAATCTTAGAGTCTTTGAGTCTGATGTTAAAGGCTCTACTGGATCATCTTCTAGTGCACAGAATGTCGCCTTTGTTTCTTCTGAAAGCACTAGCAGTACTAATGATGTTAGTACTGCTTATGGTGTTTCTACTTCTTCTGGCTACAACTCACAAAGGGAAAACTCTTCATCATACACTGATGAACTCATGTACTCTTTCTTTGCTAATCAATCCAGTGGTCCACAATTGGATCATGAGGATCTGGAGCAGCTTTATGAGTTTGATTTAGAAGAGATGGATTTGAAATGGCAAGTAGCCATGATTTCAATGAGATTGAAGAAGTTTTACAAGAAGACATGTAGAAGGCTGCAGTTTGATGCCAAGGAACCAGTTGGCTTTGACAAGACCAAAGTTGAGTGCTTCAATTGCCACAAAACAGGGCACTTTGCTAGAGAATGCAGATCAAAAGGAAATCAAGAAAGCAGAAGGAGAGATGCAGGGAACACTGGATATAAAGCAAAAGACAATAGGAGGAGACCTGTAAAACAGGAGGAACCTAAAGCTTTGGTAACTCTTGATGGGGAAGGTGTTGACTGGACTGGTCATGCAGAGGATGAGCAAGAGAACTTTACTTTGATGGCTTATAGCAATTCAGGCTCAAACACTGAGGTAACATCTTGTTCAAAATAATGTGTAGAATCATATGCTAAACTTAAAAAAGTATATAATAAACAAAGAGAACAACTTGGTGATGCTAGTATAGAAATTCAAGCCTATACTCAAGCTTTAAAAAA
>BQNB010094905.1:0-23059 GCA_026074375.1 Tanacetum coccineum
TCCATGTGTTATATATACAAAGGGCTAGTCAAAGATGAGATTCAAAGACCAAAGACCATGAATAAGGGGGGAGGGTTGGGGCATTGGAACAAAGGGAGGGTTTTAAGGGTGACTAGTGGTCAAAACCACTAGTCATGAACTAAGTCTTAATGACTCGTGTTCCTTGGTTCCCCTAGATGGAGGTTATCCTATGGAATTAAGGAAGAAATCTCTAGCAATATATCTTTGTCAAAAATGAAAGTATTACTTGCAAATGTATAGGTTGTAGTTTATTTAAACATAATGTATAACTTTGTAAAGTGTATGATCTAGCTTATTTCCTTTATGAAGAATTCGGCTCATATGATAAATGTGGGTAAAGTTTTATAAACTTTGAGAATTGGATATAAACAGAGGTATTTGTTGAAGCGTAGATTAATTTTGGTGGTTCCGGGAATACCTAAATGCATTTTTATCGCGAAACGTAAACACTTTACGTAACCGATAAAAATAAATTGTGCAAAGTTAATAATTATCCTCTAAATAATTATCTAACACTTGCTTGATGTAAACATTTAATTGTCTGATGCCCGTTTACATTGAACGATAATTTTTAGCTTACACGATTTAACTTAACGATTTCAATTTAAAAGCAAACGCGTACAATACTAAAAATAAATAGTGAATTTATTGACGATGTACAATGACCCTAAAACACGGGGTCTTATAGTCAAGATAAATAAGTTGGTGAAATTCTAAAGAAATTTAGGTTTACAGAAGTCAAGACTGCTAGCACACCAATAGAAACTCAAGAGCCTTTGCTCAAGGATACAGATGGTGAAGAAGTGGATGTTCATATGTATTGGTCAATGATTGGTTCATTGATGTATCTTACATCTTCAAGACCTGACATCATGTTTGCAGTGTGTGCTTGTGCTAGATACCAAGTCGATCCAAAGGTTTCACATCTTCAAGCTGTGAAAAGGATTTTTAGGTACTTAAAAGGTCAACAAAAATTGGGCCTTTGGTATCCAAAAGATTCTCCTTTTGATTTGGTAGCATACACTGATAGTGATTATGCTGGATCAAGCTTGGATAAGAAATCTACAACATGAGGTTTTCAATTCCTTGGAAGTATATTAATATCATGGTAGTGCAAGAAACAGACAGTGGTTGCAAATTCCACAATAGAAGCTGAATATGTGGCTGCTTCAAGTTGCTGTAGACAAGTACTTTGGATTCAGAATCAACTACTTGATTATGGGTATAATTTTATGCATACCAAGATCTTTATTGATAATAACAATACTATTTGCATAATTAAAAATCATGTTTTTCATTAAAAAACAAAGCATATAGTTGATTAGGGATTGCAATGAAAAGAAGTTGATTCAAATGGTCAAAATCCATACTGACAAGAATGTTGCAGATTTGCTTACAAAAGCTTTTGATGCAAGTAGATTTTAATATTTGATTGCTAGTATTGGAATGTTAAATCCTTAAAGTCTGTTATCTCTTTATGTTTTTGTAGAGTTTTGTATGAATTACTACTGTTATTTATGTCATTAGAAGTTTCTGCTGTTAAGTATAATTAGTGTTGCTAGTTATACTTAATATTGTTGAGTTAATAATGTTAGTTATACTTAATACTGCTAAGTGTAATTAATACTGTGATTATTATGAATTGCTATGTGTTGTATTTTCTTGGTTTTTGGACTAACATTTTGCAGCAAAAGCAAAGAAATGTGTTAGATTGATAATGGAAAAGCTGGTTATTAGAGTAAAAATAGAAAGAGACTTTTGGTGAGAAAAAGAATTGAGAGAATTTGTGAGAATAAAAACAGAAAGAGAGCTGTGTGAATTAAAAATAGACAGAGTGATTTAATGAGTAAAAGAATTGAGAGAAATGGTGAGTTGAAAAACAAAAAGAGAGGTGAATATATTAAAAACAGACATAGTGTTTGGACTGGAATTGAAGTTAATGCTGCTAGGCATAAACTTACTACTGTTCTTGGAAGTTAATGCTGCTAGGCATAAACTTACTACTGCTGTTGGAAGTTAATGCTGCTAGGCATAACTTACTACTGATGTTGAAAGTTAATGCTGCTACGCATAAACTTACAATTGCTGGTGAACGTTAATGTTGTTGAGGGTATTTTCATAAATACTTCGATTAAGGGTTTCAATCACTCATTTGATCGATTTCATTTACTCATATACTCTTTAATCTCAAACCCTAACTCAATTTCATCATTCATCATCAAAACCCAGCACAAATGGCGAATCTAAAGTTTACAGATACTCACAACATGGTCGCATTTTTGTCTAAACCAGCTAAAAGTGAAGGGTTTGAACAAATTATGGATTTTCTGAATGCACACACCATAAAGTATACTTTAACCGTTAATCCCACTATATACACTTCGTGCATTGAACAATTTTAGGCTACTGTCAAGGCAAAAACTGTTAATGGGGAAGTACAATTACAAGCCCTAGTGGATGGAAAGAAGATCATCATTATTGAGTCAATTGTAAGAAGAGATCTTTAATTAGAAGATGCTGAAGGTGTTGATTGTCTACCCAATGCTACCATCATTAAACAACTTACATTAATGGGGTATGCAAAAATTTCATAGAAGCTTACTTTCTATAAGGCATTATTTTCCCCACAATAGAAATTTTTGATTCATACTATTTCACAATGCCTAAGTTCTAAGACTGCTGCATGGAATGAGTTTAGTAGCACCATGGCATCTGCAAACATCTGTTTAGCTACAAACCAGAAGTTTAACTTTTCAAAGTACATTTTTGAAAGTATGGTGAAAAACTTGGATAATGTGTCTAGAAATTTTTTGATGTATCCAAGGTTTGTACAAGTGTTTGTGAATCAACAACTTGAAGGGATGACTACTCATAAGAGATTTTACATTGCACCCTCTCACACTAAGAGAATTGACACTGGAAAAGGTTTTTCTGGAAGGGAAACACCATTATTCCAAAAAATGATGGTACAAGATCAAGAAGAAGTGGGTGAAGGTTCATAAATGCCAACTGATCCCCATCACACACCCATCATTATTCAACCATCAACATCTCAACCTTAAAAGAAACAAAGATCAATAAGGTCAAAGAGAAAGGACACTGAGGTACCTCAGCCTAGTTGTCCTACAACCAATGTATCAGATGAGGTTGTCAATGAGGAGATGGATGACAGTTTAGAAAGGGGATAACATCAATAAGACCCGATCCAAGAAAACACTTAACGAAGCAAGTTCCTCAAGAACTAGTTCATGTAGTGGTCCCAGGTGACAAGACACCATAGGAGATACAATTGCTTAGACTAGGTCTGAGAATGTATCTAAACATTCTAATGATCCATTGCTCGCAAGAGGTAACACACTTCGAAGTGGTGAGGATAGACTAAAACTTGAGGAATTGATGGCATTATATACAACTTTACAATTAAGAGTTCTTACTTTGGAGACTATAAAGACCACTCAAGCTAATGAGATTACAAGTTTGAAAAGGAGGGTCAAGAAGCTTGAACAGAAAAAGAGGTCAATAACTCATAGACTTAAAATATTATATAGAGTTGGTTCATCAAGAATGGTAGAATCCTCTAAAGATGAAGGTTTGGGTGAAGTGGGTGCATCCAAACAGGGGAGGATAGCTGATATTGATGCTAATGAAGACATTTATTTGGTCAATGTTCGGACTAATGAAGATATGTTTGGTGGTAATGACTTAGATGGTGATGAGGTGATTATTGAAAGTGTAGATGCTGTTAACACTGCTGAGGAAACAAGAAGTGTGTTGAAGAAGTTACTGCTGTTACAATTCCAGTTAGTGTAGCTATAACTACAACTACAACAACTACAATAACTGATGTTGAAATGACTTTGGCTCAAGCATTGGCAGAATTGAAGAGTGCAAAACCCAAGGCTACAACAATAACTACAACACCAACACTTAAAACAACAATTGCTGCTACAACAATTACAGCTGTTAGCACAAGACCCATAGATAAAGGGCTTGTTATTCATGAACATGAGCAAGCACCTACACCAACAAATTCTTCACAACAACCATCACAGGTTAAGGTTCAGGACAAGGGTAAAGGCAAAATGGTTGAACCAGAACCTGTGAAGAAAATGTCTAAGAAATAACTACTTAGGCTTAATAAAGAACTTGCCTTCAAGCTATAAGCTGAAGAAGAAGAAAGGCATACCAGAGAAAAAGCACAACAAATGGAGGAAGCCAACATAGCTTGGGATGATGTTCAAGGTAAAATTGATGCTGATTATTAGTTGGTTCAAAGACTACAAGCTCAAGAGCAAGATGAATTTACTAATGCTAAAAAGGCAAGATTGTTTGGACAATTCTTAAATCAAAGAAGAAAACATTTTGCAGCTAAGAGAACTGAAGAAAAGAGGAACATATCACCAACAAGAGCTCAAAAAAGGAGTATCATGTGCACTTATCTAAAAAATATGGAAGGATGGAAGCCCAAAAGTTTGAAGAACAAGTCCTTTGCCAATATTCAAGAATTATTTGACAAAGCAATGAAAAGGGTGAATACCTTTGTTGACTACAAAACTGAATTGGTAGAAGAGAGTTCTAAGAAGGAAGAAGCAGAGATAGCACATGAGAGCAGTTTAAAGAGAGCAGGAGAAGAGTTGGAACAAGAAAGCTTTAAAAAGCAAAAGTTGGAAGAAGACAAAGTGTCTAAAGAGCTTAAGCAATGTTTAGAAATAGTTCCAGATGATGGAGATGATGTAACTATTGATGCCACACCTTTATCTACTAAATCTCCAACCATTGTTGACTACAAGATCTACAAATAATGAAAGAAAAACTATTTTCAAATTATCAAAGCAGATGGTAAGACTTAGATGTATTTAACTTTTGGAAAGATGCTTAAGAACTTTGACAGAGAAGACTTAGAAGTTCTTTGGAGTATAGTCAAAGCAAGATTTAAGAAGATAGAGGCAGTGAATTACATGGATAATTTCTTACTTCTTAATTTGAAGACCACGTTTGAACATCATGTTGAAGATAATGTATGGAAGAATCGACAAGGATTAGTTAAAGTGCTGAACTAGAAGCTTTATGATTCTTGTGGAGTTCATTGTGTAACAATGCAGAACATGCTATTTTATCTGTTGGTTGATGATGTGTCATTGTGTAGTGTATATTTTATTGATTCAAGTTTTAAATTTATATTTTGCTGACTAAACTAAAAACAACACTTTAACGGGCAGTGTACCCGATGGTAGTAGTTTTATGGTAAGTAATGTGTCAAACACTTGAAGCGAGGTTAAATATATCAATTTAATTAATATCTTGGCTATCTAATCTATATTAATTCTATTCTATTCTAAACCTATGTTAAAGCTATGTCAGTCTAAATCCTAATTCTAACAAGAAAAGGGGGGTTTTGAGACTAAGAGACTGGCACAGTTTGGTTGGTGACTATAATCAATTCAAAGCACTTTTACCAACGCAAGCTAATTAACAAAAGATAAAAGAGCGGTCGATCCTTATATAAGAAAATTATATTAACCATTATCAATTCGATTAGAAAGTTGGTTTGTTTATTAAGTACAATGATTTCTTCTCTTGAGGTGGCATATCATTCTTAAGACTTAGGCATTACATCATCCGACACATTAATTCCATCACAATTAAAGCATCTGCATAAAGCATCCTTATTTGCTGATTATAATCTATCTTAGGGATTAAAGCAATGGTGATCTTGTTAAACCCTAGCTCATAGAGACTTTACCCACTTATCGCTTAATGGCAATTTATACACAAGTAGTCCACTTGTCCAACTATCCAATCGAATCAGAACGTTACTTGTTGAATTATCTAGGTCACCTGCTAGTCAACACGATCAATAAACCATTAGCAATATCCAATTAACTAGTTAAGCCCGAAGCATATCCTAGACACAGACTTAGAAGGACAATATTTATGTAACTATAATTCTAGATGTATAAATTACTATATGGAGAGCTATCCTAGACTCTAGATCTACTTGGTCCGCTTCACTAGATCCAGTTGAATGATAGGTCGCATACAAAAGCACGTAAACAAGTATTAATTGATAAACATAAACAAGCATACAACGATAAATCAAGAAATCAAGATAAACGAATACCAAACATTCAAATACAATTCAACAATAAGTTTCTACTATAGTTGTGTTAGATTTATCTAATATAACTAAACCTTAAACAAGCTTAAGGAATTTGATCTATTGAAGTGGGATCCAACAAGTGGTATCCTACATCCTGGGACAAAATGCATAGATGTTGGTTGTACAAGTTGATCGTCGTAAAAATCAAAACTTGAAAACGAAATAAATAAAAAGGGGTGTTTGTTTTGCGTCGAATACAAAATAGGAGACAAAAGGGATTTATTGTTATTACATCGTGGTCGTGATGGTTGAAAAACATTTATTTACTATGTAGCTTATTTTGTTAATGGCTTATTTGGCTTATTTTTAAGCTCGAATGGACTTATTATGGGCTTATTAACTCACAGCAATAATAAGGAGTGTAAGAAAAGTGTTTTCGGTTATTATCCTAGCATTTCGTATTTTTGTGGACTATTTTAATAGCTTATGATGATAACCGAATATACTATATAGCTTATTAGCCTATTTCCAAGCTTATTGGATTGATTTTGGAGCTTATGGGCTCACGGCCCAATAAATCCTTTTGAGCCGTGGCTTATTAAGGGCTTATTGTGGTTCGGGATATTTAGTTAGCTATTGTTTAGGCTTATTTTCACTAATGGGCTTTAATATTGGGCCCAAAACATATTATATACGTAAAACTCTTAATGGATCCTTATTGGGCCTTAAAGCCCAATAAGCGTTAGCTAGTCGTTTTGTGGGTTTCAACGGATTTTTGGAAAGTGAAATATATACGTGAAATAATATCGAAAGTCATTGTGGAGAAATACGCTTTGGTAAACGTTGCGAGAAGTGATTTTGGTATTTTGTCGAAAAGTGATAAGTCTTGGAAAATGTTTGAAATTAAGGTTTAAAAATCTTGAAAAACGATGTATGAACGAACGGGTCATGTCAAAATTTTGTAAAAAGTCTATACTTAGAATTTTTACTCAAAACGTGATTTTTCAAATTAATAATAAAATATTATTATTTTATTAAATCAACTAAAAGACAAAAATATATAATTTTCTCGAAACCTCTCTAAAATGTGTAGCATAAATAAACGTTTTATTTTCTATAATCTATATGATTAATTAATGGTAGCTAAGAGTACCGAATAGGTTTACCAAAGTGTATTTACAAGTGTTTGTTATAAGAATTTTATTATACTACTCTACTATATTATTAAATAGTATAATAAGTATATATATAATTATGCTACGAAATAAGTTGGAAGTGTGATGTTTTTGAAGTTAAGTGTCAACCATCACACTACTGAAAACGTTAAGAATAACCGTACAACGCGCATCTGACCTCTATGCATCAAACCTGAAAAATGTTTTGGAAATAGATTGTCTAAATGGAACATTAATTGGACTAGGTCGTGTTCGAACGTCGTTGCATTTACTTGTGCGATATTGAGTTTGCTGATTGAGGTGAGTTCTCGTAGCCCCACTTTTTAAATCTTTTCCATTGGGGGAAAATGATACTCAAATGTGTTTTGAACTGTTTTTCTGAACTGTGCAAAATGTGGTTTTGTTTTTGGACAATGACATGTGCCTATGACTGCTATGTGAATGACATAAGTTTTGGTAAAACATTATGTGTGGGACTTTTGTGAACTTCCGCCCTAATTATAACTCCAGCTGGTAGGCTTAGGGTGCGCATGACATCGGGGTTGCGACCCCAAGAGCATTGGTATATGCTAGTTTGATGACTAGCGGGGATGCTAGGTCACGGTACATGATTAGCGGGGATGCTAATTCATGGGATTGAGTGCTTTTACATGTATTTACTGTCATATTGCACAATTGTCCAACTGTTTGAAATATTGGCACAATGATTGGGTTTTCTCCAAACCTACGAGCTCACCAACATTATTGTTGAAGTTTTCGAGTATCATTTTCAGGTGAAGGGAATGATCAGTAGGATTGTGATGCGTGTTAGCAGACTTTAAGACATCCAGTATGGATTGTATTTCTGGAAGATTTGTTTGAGTTTTGTTATGGACATGAGTACTTTGAGGATTTGGTTAAGCTTCTAACCAACATACTCATACTTTCTTTACAGCTTACAATCTTCCTCATGTAGAACTTTTGTCTTGATCAACAACTTGACGATTTGAGGAAGTTCTTTGATTTATCAGAGTTGCGGAAGTGTATCTTTGAACTTTGAGTATGAGAAATGAAGGTATGAATTACGACGGTGTTCTTGTTTCTAAAAGGTAGAGATGTTGTTGATGTTCTTCCCCCCAAATAAACAACCATTCGTATACACATACTTCACATTTCTTCCCCCTAAATGTTGCACTCTATCGAAATATCCAGCTTGAACACTTCTCTTCCCCCTGATTGCATTTGATGACCATCAAACATAATCATAATCTTGTTACGCCTGAATATTCGATAGTGAAGTCATGTGTGGAGTGCGGTCTAAGCATGAGAGTCAACTACTAACTTCAATTCCAACAATCTCCCCTTATCAATATTGTGACATCATAAGTAACCTTGGTAATCCAACACTTCACTTGAATAAATCAAGGAAATGTTGTTTGTGTTTTTCGAAAACAAATTTCGAAAAAACACGATAACTACTAGATCACTTAGATTACTAGTTAACACTAATTGAATCATTAAACAATCATTTTCAAATTAGTGACCTACGTTCAGCGTTGGCTTGATGTTAGCACTGGTAGGATTTCCATTCATCATTGTGAATACTTTACTTAAGTATCACTATTGAATGTTCCGCGCAATGTCACAAAGACATGCAATGTCACATAGACATATAAGCGACTCTTGTACCTTTTTGTATCTTTGATGTTTAATACAAATGTACTTTTGTGTCCTATGTGAGATTTATGATTTGATCTCTTTTGGCTCTAGACTCAATAAGTGCTTTTTGGTTTTAGTGATCGGAGGCTGGAGCAGACTGCCACCTTTTCAATATCAACAATCTCGGAGTGAGATGTCAATAGATTATGCATTTAATCTCCGTGACAATGAAACAAGAATTCTTTTGAGAGAATCTTGAGTGGCTGGGAAGGGTTGTGCATTGCATCACTGGGTCCATGATGTCTTTCTTCAATACCAAATATCATCTTTGTGATATTCGATAGATTATGTATTGACCCGGTTTCTGCCTAAAGTTTGTGGAGGGCTTCTTTCTTTTCACCCTTTATCCATACATTTCTTTTTCATTCTTCAACCCCTTCAATGTTAAACTAACGCGTCCTCATTATCATCTTGTTGTGATTGTTCCGATGATAACTCATGCCTTAGTTAACATTATTCCCATTCACATTCTACTCCATCATACCTAAGGACCTATATTCTATCTATGGAATGTCCCTAGGTAGATCCCTCCGGTTATGGTTGGATCATAGGATAATACCTAACCTTACCACCTTATTTCTTCTTTGATCATCGTGAGGTAGTTAGTTGTTGGGTATTTAAGATCGAAACCATAAAACCATTCGAAAATCAATCAAAGTGTTTGATATAAATCAAAACATTTAACACTTTGAAAGTTTCACTTTTTGAGAAATACTCCCTATACACATGTGCATTGATATTCAAAATTATTTTGCACATGAAGGAAAGAGTTGATTGCACTTTGAGTCTTTTAGATCACTTTTTTATTCCACACACTTAAGCATTTATCTTTCTTGATCACATTTTAATCCAATTTTCTCCTCTTCAAAAATAGCATACCATATGATATTTTTGATATCAATGGATTAAAATAGCTATATGAGATTTTGAAAACACAAGGGAGAAAACGGATATAGCATGATTATGATTTAGAACCTTTTTGAATGTTCTAAACAAATGTGAAAACCTAGTTGCGTCAACGTATGCCGATATCAAAAACGTATGGTCAGTAGATTGCTCACTCCTCATCCTGTTAATTTTAGGAAACGGTCATAACCGGACACAATCTTTACCATTTGCACGCTTATCGATATAAACACACTTGACAACAGCTACTTTTAAATCGATTATTATTCATTTGTTCAAAACATTTTCCTTTATACTCCCCCTCAATAATAAAACCCTTCATTTTGTATGCCACCGCAATTATATTGAGGGATAGAGTTAAAATGCCTTGGTATATCACTGAAAAACCACTTTCGAATCCACTGAAAGTTTTGGATACATACTTTTGTATACCATTTTAATACTTGTGGACTCAAATTTGGAATATCTTAAATGAAAAAGCTCAATCAGAAAGTTGTAAGCTTTCCTGTTGCGAGGATAAATGCAAACAAAAAAGGTGACCTTTTCCTTTATTTGAAAGCACAGTCCTACTAAGACTACATTTACTTAGAAATCGTATGTCCCAAGCACACTTTTTGAAAAGATTTAGATAAAAAATTGGTCAGGACAAAGAAGATTTCTCTTCTTTTGAAGATAAAGCGCACTGAAATGTACACTTTTCTTTTATTTGAAAACTGAGTTGTTATCTAAAATTTAATAACAAACCATCTTGATGAGCAAACTTTTGAAAGATTTTTGAAAATCGTTTGGAAACAGTTGAATAATTTTTGCTCAAAACAAAAGATATCTCTCTCTTTGAAGTAAAGCGCACTAGAAACGTACACTTATCCCATTTATTTAGAAGATTGTGTTGCAATGCTCATGACATTTGATTACAAACCATATACATCAAATATAGCCACAAACTTTGGACCTCCATTTAAGCACGTGTTAACATGTTTGCCAAGTTTTGAAAAACCATTTTAAAAGTTGTGTCAATCCGATGTAAAGATTGTTGAGTTCCCAACGATGGGCCTGAAAACAGGGTTTCATTTGAGACACCAACTCTCGTGTGAATCTACGGAAGTATATAAATTTCATTGATTTTCCATTGATTTTTGAAACTCGTGTGTTTCAATGTGGAGTTTTAGATCGTTTAGATAAAGAAGATGTCCATTTGTGATTGTGTATTTGATGAAACATTCCGAAAATTTGTTTTGCTTTCGTTTGAAAATCTTCATTTCTTGTTGATTGATTCGAATGCAGAGTCATTCTGTTGCATCGAAAGCATTTCTTATTTAGGAATATATGAAAGATTTTCATTTGACTTTGCTTTGACTCATGCTTGTATTTATAAACCGGTGTAAAACGAGAGTGTGGTGTAACAAAAACTTGATTATTTCCTTTTAAAGTACTTGTCTTAAAACTCTTTTGAGAAGAAGATGCTTCAAAGTTGTTAGATGTCCTTAATTGCCTCCACACTTGTTTATTAAAACGGTGTGAAAACAAAATAAGTTGTTTCAAAAGATGGATGAGCTTTGCATTTGAAAGCTCTTTGTCTTCTAAAACCATTTTGAGGAGTAGAATTTCCAAAACTTTGAGAATTCCCTTAGAAAACTTCCTATCTATTTTACAAAGAATATGGTATTAAACTGAAACCCTTCTTGAATCAAGGTTTTGAGGATTTCACCCAGTGAACCTTTGCTGAAACACTTTCTTAGGTTTTGAAAGGATTTTGAAACATTGGTTTCCCTCCTTTTCTCCATTAAAAAGAATCAAACATTTACTTCAAATCATTATAACAAAGTGACACAAACTTTGTGATATCTCTTTTGACAAGAACCGAATATCTTTGATGCCAATTTGAGTCCATATATGCAATTCGTTTTAAACGCGATCTTTTTTCATTTTTAGCAAAGACTGGCAGTGACCTGGTTTTGACAAACACTTTTGCATATCAACTTTGAGAGAAACATGGATTTTGAAATTTGAGTGTATTAAAAAAAAAAAAAAAGAAAAAAAAAAAAAAAATCAATAATTTATCAGCTGGTGGTTTCCCCCACAAAATGAATTGTTATCAAACTAGTTTTTCCACAGACTTCCTTATAGATTTTCCAATGAGTTCTCAAATGATTAATTTCTTTCAAAAAATGATCCTTTTCGCTTTATAAATAATCATCAACCATACGAGCCAATGTGTCGTTCAAGAACACCTTTCGTTTTTTTAAAGTTTTTTCAAATCACGCATCAAATCTTAGCAGTGTCTGTTAGACAAATCAAGCTTGAACACATAAAATCTTTTGTTTGTTTAGTTAAAACCTTTATCCAGCTCAATCAATCTTTATTTGAAAGAACATGTGTTTTGTTTTCCAAAAGATGTTGTTTCTTCCTCTTCTTCACCTCTTCCCCCCGTGACTTTTGAAAAATCAATCTTTTCTAAAAATATTACTGTAACTTGTTTCACAAATTCAAACAATTGAGACTTAGATTTAATGCCTCGTTTTGGTGTTTGACATGTGAAGTTTCTTGTTTGAACCCGCGACTTTTTTGATTGAATCAAACAAGTTATTGAAATCCAACCGTTCAAGTGTTTATTCTCCTTAACCTAATGTAAGCCATATCCGATAATCCAACTCAATGTTTTTTAGTTTCAATTTCATCAAATTTTCCTTAGAACATTTGACTTCAACACATTGATAGTCTCAACCTTTGACCTTTGAACCGATTCAAACAATCTTATAAGTCTGTTTCAAATGAGCATTCTCGAGTTGTAAATGATCCTAAAATTCCTCATTTTCCTTAAGTACTTTTTCAAATAATTATTTCTCGAGACTTATTGAAGAGGCGATTTCAAAAGCAATACTTTGCCATCAAATTTTGACAAATCATTTTTCCATTTCAACAATTCTTTTTGACATCCTTATAGGAGACTTCATGCATCATCATTACAAACCGCGTAACAGCTGTTTTACTCTCTTAGAAACATCTTATAATGACTCTTTTGATATTCTTTTTTCAATTTCAATCCATGTAAAATCCCTTAATCCTTATTCCACACAAGAATTATACAAAGATGCTTGATATCTTCCGCTAAGGATGCTTCCAAGAGTCGATCTTTTAAAAGCTCATTTTGTTTGAAAGTTTCATCAAGATCATTTCGCACTGAAACAAAAACATCGTTTCATTTCTTGTACAATCCCTTTTAAATCGATGAGCGGAAGTCGAAGAGAAATATAATAGAAATACAACTTTTTTTTATATTTGAACAATTTGATTCATTTCTTGTTTCTCTCTTTACAACTCTTTAGAATTAACTTAAACAACATTTGGAAAATATTTTCCATTTCCATTCAAATCCACAGCAGTTGATGTTGCACTAGGCATTGATGCAATGCTTGTTTTAGTCTTAGAAGAAAAAAACATCAGAAAAATTTATTCGAAACAAAAAGATAAACAAAGGAATGGCAAATATGATTGTTCACATAAAGATCTTTTGAGGAACAAAATTGCTATAAAGTTTAGCTGCAATTTTTCCATAACTATTGTTCTGATATCATTAAACTTCATTGAACTTTTTTATCATTTTGAAACTCATTTCATATTTAACTGACTCTTTTCAGCATCCTCAAGTGTTGTTCCTCAGATTCAAACACACCATTTTGTTTATTTTTTATCACAAGTTCATAATCACACGATAATAACTTAGAAATTTTTAGCATAAGCTTTGTGAAAGAAAACATATGGGACCGTTATATCAAACCCACTTATGTAAGTTGTCCCGAAAATTCTTTTTGTTACATGTTATCTAAGCAACCGAAGTGTTTCAGTTAATTTGCCCATTTTACAAACAACATTTTTCCAAGATCTAATAATTTTTAGCTTGTAACTGAAGAATATCATGCAAGATATTTTTCCTCTTTGTTACGAGGTAGTTGCTTGATATGAAAATCGTTTGTGTCTTTTGATATTCCTCTTTTTGTCTCTTATAATCCTTGACATCTAATTCTAATTTATCTCGTAGTTTTTCTAAATCTAGAATGATATCTCGATCACGAACAAATTGAGACTCAGCTTGTCGAATAATAAAAACTATTGCCCGTCATCAAGCCACAATAAATTCGTTGAGATAATAATAGATCCTTGATATAACCTTCCAAACATCGAACCCATTTCCTTATACATCTCAAGCTGACTAGTCAAATTCGTGTTTTGTTGTTGGACTTTTTGAGCAAATAATTGTTGTTTTTTAGCTTCCTGAGCTAAGCGTCTTATTTCCTCGTTTGATCCCATTTATCACGATGATCCCAAGTAATTTTCAACACAAACCTATAAATTCAATCCAAATATCACTAAACGCAAATTCATGCACAAACTTTCAGACCACACAAACTACATTTCCACACAAATCAAATCGTTTACATATAACAAAGTTTCTCATAAGAATCTAATTGAAAAGGAATCAAGATTACGATAAAACTGTAATTGGATTATAATATATTTTTTAAATTTCAAAATCGGAAGTAAAAATAAACTCATACTGAAAGAGATTATAGTCCAAAAAGCGTTTTCAAAAACGTGTTAAGTGGGGGGAAAAAAACCGTGTTAGGACCATTGACCAAAAAAATACTGAATTTGACTTCGAGTTTGACGTATTGACATAAAAAATTACTGATTTAGACTTTCCATTTACTATTGACCAAAAAATTACTTGAATTTGACTTCAGTTTGACTATTGACCATAAAATTACCGAATTGACTTTTGCGTTGAACTTCCGAGATTGTCGGATTGTGATTTATCAAAAAAAATCAAACCTGAATTTGACTTTCCCGAGTTGCCCAATGTAACAAACTTAAACCAGATGTAACAAACTTGACCATATGTAAACAATTTTGACTACCGAGTTTGAGACTAGTTCTAACAAACATTGACCAGTGTAACAAACTTTGACAACTAAGTTTGACAATTACTAACAAACTTTGACCAGTTGTAACCAAACTTTGACTACCGAGGTTTTTACCATTCAAACAAAACTTTGACCAGATTAACAAACTATTTGACTAGATGTAACAAATTTTTACCAGATAAACAAACTTTGACCAAGTTACAAATTTGACCAGATGAAACAAACGAGAGAGTGTGGCCCAAGTGAGTATCGGACAAACTTTGATCAGTTTGAAACAAACTTACTAATTTTGACCATTCAAACTCTGAAGTAATTGGACCAGTTGACTACCGAGTTTGACCAGATGTAACAAATTTTACTGAATTTGACCAGTCAAACTTCCGAATATGACCAGTTGACTACTGATTTGACCAGATTTAACAACTTTATAAACTGATTAGAAATAAAAAACTGCTGAATCACAAAATAAGCACAAATAAGCAAATTCCGGGTACTAATCTTGCTTAAGATTCTTACGACAAAACCGTAATGCAATCAATCTTGGTTCATAAAACACTACCCGAAATTTCACTAAGCACAAATAAAGCTCAAATTCAGCAAAAAAGAACACGAAAAAAACACACAATATCGCCCTCTGCGTTGATACCACTTTAGAGGTCCTTGAAATTCAGATCAATAAGCAATAAAGTGTATAATCTAGAGAGAGAAAGATAGAATGAAGATAGAGAAAGAGAAAGGATGAGGATTATATAAAAGAGATTATTATTGATAAGAAGACACACCTCACAAAATAAGGAGGGGGAGTGTATTTATACCCATTTACAAGTATTAGCATAGGTGCTCTTTATGATCTTTTAGACTTGTGGCTATTTAAGCCCGGATTTCGTGAACTTTATTTTAGTCAGAACCTTCCTCTACCTATTCCACAATTATTTTTTCTAATTATTACAAGACTCGAAAAAAATCCGAAAAAAAAAATAAAAAACGAAAATTAAAACAAAATCAAATCCCCAAAAAACTGAAAAAAAATCCTAAAAAAATCCCAAAAAAAAAAAAAAAAATAAAATAAATCCAGCAAAAAAAAATAATAGTCGAAAAAAAAAAAAAAAAAAAAAAAAAAAAATGATCTCTCCCCAGAAAAAAAAAAAAAAAATAAAATCCAATCAGAGATAAACATAAAAAAAAAAAAAACAGATACCCAAATCCTCAAATAAGAACGTCACTTTTATCAATTCCTAACAATCTACCCCCAAGGACGAACATTGAGATCTCTCATTGATTGCCTTAATAGATCATCATTTTCTTATTCGTACAGTAACTCATTTGTATAATAGATCGAGACATAACTCATTAGAGTGTAACATGGACACAAGAACCTGCATCGTACTATTTTCCACCACTTCCATCCTTGCGAAATTATATATTGTAGGCATTACATATAAACTTTGATAGTGACACGCGTAACTTTATTTAGCGCCTTTATATTGACACAAGACCTGAGCCAAATAGACTAAGCCAAATGACCATAAATTGAAAGAAGCATCCAAAGGCAAATAGACACGGGAGAAAGGCGCTCAAGCACTAAAAGACCAAAGATGTCATTCCATAAAAGGACAAACCTGCAGCCAAACATAAAACTGACCAACAGACTTGCAGCTGCAGAACCACATGCCAGAAACAGAAACAATCCAACTCGATAGACAAAAAATCCCACAGTCACAACGGCTGAAACAATACACTGGACAAAATCGCTGAACTATATACAACACCAATACCTAGCCGAATATTCAGAGCAGACACAAAGCATATTCCTTTAACCTGCAAAGAACACAAATACCAAAAATTTCACTATACTAAATTCATTTTATAAGTTCCTCACGCATTGTTCCAATCTATCTCTTAAATATATTTATGATCTTCGACTAAATCCACTCGTAACAATATTACTTGAAGTCTTTGAACGATTTATTAGTGCTAGAAACTTTTTTAACCAAACACACGATCATTCCTCCCTTTCCAACTAAAGAGTAGCCGGTATGTCCAAATAACACGCTTGCCCAAAACTTAAGTTAACTTGGTAGGATTGTTTTAAACGATTCCGAAGGATGTAAACTTCACCAATTCAGAACGCATTAACGACCCCCAACTTTCCACCAACAAAATAATTTTTTCCGCACACTCATAGCTAAGTACATCGTAACCAAGCAATCACACAGGATTCCGTCGCTGTTATATAATACTAGAACAAAGCAACCGTGTCCAAGTCAATGTCTCTACTAACAAATTCCAAACGAACTGGTAGTCTTCCTTTTAGAGCTCTCCACACAAAGATGTTCACTTTTTTGGGGACAAGCTTGTTCCAAAGTGTTTCTTGACCATCATCGTCCACATGTAGAGACTTTTCTTCAATCAATCTTGATAACTCTTTGACCGTGAATGTGTCATCTTCAAATGTCCTCCACCTCCATCTATACTTTTGGGTTCGTTAGCTTTATAAAGGTCAAAATCTTGATTTTAAATTTCTCGGCTTAAAAACCTTAAAGTTTTCATTTTTCTTGTCCCTATAGGCTTAGTAACTATTTTGGTACAAAAATTTTTAGAAAACAATCGTCAAAAAAGTGGGTTTCGTGAGTACCGATCTAGTCATTTTCAGTGCGTACCAAACTAGTGATTTTTGTGAGTACCGATCTAGTAATTTATAGTGAGTACCGATCTAGTCTTCACCAGTGGTAACCGATCTAGTCTGCCGATCTAGTCTTCACCAGTGGTAACCGATCTAGTCTGCCGATCTAGTCTTCACCAGTGAGAACCGATCTAGTCTTCATCAGTGACCACCAAACTAGTCAAGTTTAATAGAAACCGAACAACTCAAATTTCCAAATTATACGGTTTATCTCTTTGACTTGTAAAATCCCGTGAAACATTAACTTGTTTTCCCGGTTTTTGTCAAGAATTGTAAAATCCCGTGTAGTTTCAAGAATTAAAACACTTAAAAGATAACTTAATCAAGCACAATTTCTTTCTACCACCGTTCGATCCGACAATAATCTTTTAACATACAAATTTCTCAATGACGACTCTTGCTGACAAAGCAATTCTTTCGGGTGCTGACAATCGTCCACCTATGTTGGAAAAAGATATGTATGATTCTTGAAAAAGCAGAATGGAGCTATACATGATGAATAGACAACATGGACGAATGATCCTTGAATCCGTTGAAAATGGTCCACTCATCTGGCCTTCAATTGAGGAAAATGGAGTGACTAGACCAAAGAAATATTTTGAGCTATCTGCTACAAAAGCAATTTAAGCTGATTATGATATCAAGGCAACAAATATCATTCTCCAAGGACTACCACTAGAGGTCTATGCATTGGTTAGCAATCATAAAGTCGCCAAGGAACTTTGGGAAAGAATTCAACTTCTCATGCAAGGAACTTCATTGACGAAACAGGAAAGAGAGTGTAAGCTTTATGATGAATTCGATAAGTTTGCTTATAAGAAGGGGGAAACACTACGTGATTTCTACTTGAGATTTTCACTGCTACTCAATGACATGAACATCTACAATATGAAACTGGAACAATTTCAAGTGAACACCAAGTTTTTGAATACTCTTCCTCCTGAGTGGAGCAAATTTGTGACAGATGTCAAACTGGTTCGGGATTTGCACACAACTAACATTGATCAGCTTCATGCTTACTTGGGACAACATGAATTTCATGCAAATGAGCTTCGTTTAATGCATGAACGCAGCTCAGATCCGCTTGCTTTGGTTGCAACCCATCAGATGACCCAGTCTGCTTATCCAACTCTTCAGCACTTATACCAAAACTCTCAATTTTAACCACAAGTTTCACCATATCAGTCTCCACAGCATGGTTCACCTTATCAGTCTCAACAAACTACAAATAAACACTCATCCACACCACGTTTCAATCACGTTATCCAACCAATGATTCTCAATCATCATTTCATCACATGTATATTCTCCACCATCATCCGATTCCCTACATTAAATATGCTCCCACAGTTAACCAACCAATTTAAATTTCCCAACAACTCAAGACTAATTTCTCCATTGTACCAGAAAGTGATGATCCCATTGAACAATCAACAGATATGTCTTTCCTTGACTTTGTTGTCACTATTCCCCGCTAACCTACCTAAAATAACCAGCTGAGGATATCGTCAAAACTCCTGAGGCAAACAACTACCATTAATGATGAGAGAGTGACCTTATAACCAATTTATGGGAGACACACTTCTTTTGTTGTGGGTAATACAAGGACCTACACTCCAGGAGCTAGTAGAAGCAATTATGGGAAATAAAGGACTGTTATTTGTTACAACTGCAAAGGGGAAGGACACATATCCAAATAGTGCATTAAACCTAAGAGGAAACGAGATGATTCATGGTTTAAGGATAAAGTGTTGTTAGTACAAGCTCAAGCAAATAGTCAAATTCTACATGAGGAGGAATTAGCATTTTTGGCAGATCCAGGAATTGCAGAAGGTCAAGCCACACAGACTGTCTTTACCCACAATGCTGCTTATCAAGCCGATGATTTGATGCATATGACTCTGATTATAACAACCCATAATTTTCTAGTATTTCATCAATGTAATATCTACTTACTATGTTAAGTACTACTTTTTCACGGGAATAAATTTTTGTTTCATTCTATTCCATTACGTATCATAGTTTACATTTCTAAAGTAAACAAGCACACGTAACGACCTATGCCTATTCTATCTATGTTTACATCAAGTAAATATCCTAATATGTCAAGTCAACAATCTAATATCCATTTTATCATATACGTTATTCATTTAACAAAGTTTTCACGACGATAATACCAAATGAGCTTAAACCGTTATCGTTTATGCCTAAACCCTAATTTTGTGTAAAGTATACATTCAAGATGAATGTACAAGTAATCAAAGCACATGAACAAGTATCATAGCATCTTATTTGAATACATTTTCCCTCCAAAATAATGTACAAGTCCTTTTAAAGCATAATGTACAAGTCATTAAAGCATGATATTCAAAATAGCCGTTTTACCTTCGTTTTCCCAAAGAATTCCGTACCACCCATTAAGTACAAGTTACAAGCAAGTCATGCACTTCATTTACATTCTATATTCATTCTCATTTCATAAGATTTCATGAAATCAAACCAAGAAACCCTAAACCGAGCTAGTTTCTAAACCGTAACCCGTTTCCTTGTTTTTATCCGTTTTAAACCTAAACCATTAATCAAATAAGTTGTAAACACTTAAAATACAACATCTACATTTCATTTCCATCCTTATTACATCCAATGTACACGAAATAGAAGTTAAAAACCCTAACCCGTGCCTAGTTTCCCTCCAAATGACCCATTTTAAACTCCAACCATGCAATCTAAGCACCTCAATGATGCACCTACTTCACCCCTAAGCTGCTTACAAACACCACAATCCAAATCTTGGTCTCTAAGTGAGCCACATCTCTTCTTTTTGCTCCACATAAGCCGCGGCACCACAAACACCCTCCACATCTTCATACCTAGTTTCTAGCTTATGTTACTTATCTCCTAGCTTCTCCTTGTCATATCTAGCTCCTCCTAGTCATACCCTATGTGTCCAAACCTTGGTCACCAAGTTTCCTTTGCCACCAAGGTGGTTAAAACCCTATATAAAGGGGTAAAACCTTCCATTTCAAATAACACCTTCATTCTTTCTTTCTAATCATCAATGGAGTCCAAGGTCTGATCAAGAACATCAATAGAAGTCCCAAGACCAGAAGTGAAGCAAAGAAACCAAGAAAAGAAGCCCCGAAGTTGTTATTCTAGGCGTCGACCCATTTCGACCCCATTCGACCCATTTTCAAAGCTATAAGCTCAAATCCAGGTTCTATAAACTCAAATTCTGCTTCTATACTCTTATAATGTCCTATTATTTATAAATATACTATTGTTAAAATTATAGAACTCGATATCAACTCGTTATAAGGTTTTGATCCAAAACGAACCCATGAAACCCTAATTTCATGTTTTTCCTTAATCTATAAGCTAATCTTGTAAACTGAAGTTATAAGCTATTCTAATAAGCTTATCTAATGATATTATAACCACTATTATAAGTCTGAGAATTTAGAATTAAAAACCTACGCATTCTTTTGTTAAAAATTCGACCCGTTTGATTTCCGGCATAACGAATTCGTTAATTTTGAACTTTTGTTTATTTAAACCTCATATTTTAGCTATATTAATAACTATAACCTGTAAATTACTTTCATATTGAAAAATTATCATTATTAGGATATTGGAACTATTTTTTGTAAATCATTTTCATGCAAGGGTATAATACTGTAACTTTTGAAACTTATAATACATAGGAATGTATTTTTCCACTATTTCTAAATAATAACAATAGGGTCTATTAAATGGGGTATTTTTTCCCCCCCCCCCCCCACTTATCCAAAGGTAACAAGGTTTACTTTGTACATCTTTTAAACTAGAAGGACCAAACTTGTAAAAGTGAAAACTCCAAGGGTATATTTTGCCATTTTTCATTCTTAAGGGTCTAAAATGTAACATTTTGAAGAAGTGTAAAAATATGTTCAAAACCTTATAAGACATAACTTTAATTAACGCTTGACGTGCTTATCATTTCCAGTTATTGAGCAAAACGCTTAAAACCGATTATGTTATAATTATTACATAATTCATCATCGATGTGCTTTTTAAAAAATCCTGTCCCGAATCTATATCGTATCACAATACTAGGGAGCTTCATATTAAATGATTCATCTGGTATTACGTTTTGAACTGAGTTTGTTTGGGATTTCCCGATTTAAGAGTGCCCTGACACCACAAACGTTTACTGAATGACCTCTGAAATATGATGGCCCGAACGGTGATACAATAATTCCAAACTCTCCAATCCAAACTCATAACCGCTATTGAATTATGATGGCCCGAACGGTGATACAATACTCCATAATAATTCAATCAAAGATATACATTATACTTTATAAAGTTTTGAAACATAACAATCAAACTAAGACTTGACATATTACCCCAGGTTGCGTGTGACGAAGCCATTACTTTCATTCCATATACTTTTGCCATCAATCAGATTTCCCTATACTGTTAAGGTGAAGTTCATAGCCTCGCTTTTACTTATTTACATGCTTTATAAACCCGCGAGGGGGATACATGCTTAAACTATAAATTTTGAACAACATGATTATTTTACCATAAATGCAAGTGTTTTTCCAACTGTATGCTATCCAGATATATTATTGCCTAAGTAGCTTCCAGTGCCACTATTTCCATATCATGAATCATTAATTACTTGCATTGTGAGTGAACGCGAATATTGTGAATAGATCTATTGGGGGTGACGACTCCCGTTTGTATACCCATTCATAGGGTAGCCAAACGCACTATATTTGACATAATGGGTAACCTTGGCAAGTTACCTTTCCATGGGGACATTGTTCCTTAACCAATGTCACTACGGTGATTTTCCCTGTTAACGTATTGATGTCATGAGCTTAGGTACAATGATATTGTTTTCCATGATAATTGTATTCGTTGCAATTATTATTATCCATTATGATAACTTGCATTCAACCGTTTTCCATGATAATTATGTCTACTTATGGGTATATAACAACGTAATCCACTATCTACCATGATAACTTGTATTCAACTATTACATTTCAAACCTATGAATTTCACTCAACCTTTGTGTTGACCCTTTTTATGCATGTTTATCCTAGGTAATTGAGCAACTTATGGCATGGAGTGGCATGGACTTGAAGATGGCTAAAACCTGTTATCATTCACATTTTTATGTTTCTAGATTTTGGGACCTGCCTTTGTAAAACTCTGATTTTAAATGAATGATAACGTATCTTTTAAAAACGTCTCTTTTGAGTCGTTTTCTATGATTGTGTCTGTGATTCATGAAGTAATACCCCAGATTAGCTTCCACTGCTATATTATCAAAATGGGGGTGTTACACTGATTGTGATGAACTTAACACTGCAAAAGTTGCTCTCATGGCGAATTTATCTCGTTATGGTTCAGATGCTCTCGCTGAGGTACACAATCATGATAATGTGAATAATAATATGATTAATCAAGCTGTGCAGGCGATGTCGTCTTATGAACAGTTAAAATTGTGAACCATTCAGAGACTGAAATAACCAGTGATAGCAATATCATTCCTTATTCTCAA
>BQNB010094906.1:0-26004 GCA_026074375.1 Tanacetum coccineum
AAAATTTCACAAGATCGTGCATGTGGGTGCATGAAAAAGTTGTGAAAGAAGTTTTTCTAAAAGTAGATAGTTTTGCCGAAAAAAACGTTTGTGCATTAAATCGTTTTTTTATGCATCAAATATTTATTTTTGTACCCAACTTCTTTTGACTTTTTGCATCAAAATTTTATTGCGCATCAAATTATAACAAGTTGGAAATTTTGTGCATCAAATTTTTTTTGTGCATTAAAATTTATTTTTTTGTGCATTAAAAAATCGTATAAAAACTCAAAATTAGAAAAACTTCTTTTACAAAAGTTTTATGCACCAACATACCTGATTTTGTGGAATTTTTTTAGAATTTTTTGAGAACTTTAAAAAAAAAATTCTTTTTATCTTTCTCACGGATATTTGTCTTTTTATTTTAACCTTCCTATATATATATATATATATATATATATATATATATATAGATAGAGAGAGGTTAAAATAAAAAGACTTTTTTCATAAAAAGAATAAGAAGGATTTTTGATTCTTGATTTAAAATCAATGGTGTAGATTAACTATCATCTTAATTAAGTCTGGAAGGGCAAAATAGTATTTTCATAAAAATAGAAAATATCTTAACAACCTTTGGATAACCATCATTCTACGGTACATACTCTCTCTCTCAAAAACCAGTATACTCTCTCTCTCTCTCTCTCAACAAACCAGATCTCATAACCCTAAAATTATACAAAAACCATCTCTTCGATCATTCCAAAAACTCTTCAACCTTCTCCTCTTATCAGATCCTTCAATCGATCATTTTAAAGCACACGAATCTCATGGATCATTCAAAAAAGTGGAGTAAAACCATGATTTAAACCTATTTCAATCGATCATTTTATTCATATTGTTTTTGAAAATTAGCAGCAACAGGAAGAAGTCGAAGGAAAGTATCAATAACTATATGTGTGTCAGATAATGAAGAACAACGAGCTAATAGGAGGATGGAAAGGAACCACGATCGTCCTTCAAAACTCCAAATTCTAATGGTAATGATGTTATTAAATGTAAAATTGCTTTGTTAGTAACAATTTTGGTAGAAAAATGTGTAACAGATTTGATTGAACCTGTTTTGTGCATTAATTAAGGGCTAAATGTGGATAAGTTTCTTATAATGTTGGTTGGAATGTGACATGTTTGTGTAATCGTTATTTGTTTGAGGTTACATTGTTTTGTGCCTCAAAAACGAGCTAAACGCGCATTAGTTTCACAGGAAGTTAGTCAAAGTGATAAGTGCAGGAAATTATCGTGTTTTCGGCTAAGAATTACACGTTTTGTGCATTAAAAATGGGCTAAGCGAGCATTAGTTTCACAGGAAGTTAGGCAAAGTGATAAGTGCAGGAAATCAACGTGCTCTCGGTTAAAACTTACATGTTGTTGTGCATTAAAAACGAGCAAAAAGCGCATTAGTATTCATAGGAAGTTAGGAAAAGTGATAAGTGCAGGAAATCAGCATGTTCTCGGCTGAAACTTACATGTATTTGTGCATTAAAAATGGGCTAAACAAGCATTAGTTTTCAAAGGAAGTTACGCAAAGTGATAGGCGTTGGAAATCAGCTCGTTCTTGGATAAAACTTACACACTTTTGTGCATCAAAAATGGGCTAAACGAGCATTAGTTGTCATAGGAATTTAGGCAAAATTGGAAATCAGCATGTTTTCGGCTCAAACTTACATGTTTTTGTGCATTATATACAAGCTAAACGAGCATTAGTTTTAATAGGAAGTTAGGCAATGTAAAAAGTGCAGGAAATAAGCATGTTCTCGTTTAAGACTTACACGTTTTTGTGCAATAAAAATGTGCTAAAGGAGCATTTGTTTTAATAGGAAGTTAGGCAAACTGATAGGCGCTGAAAATAAACTTGTTTTCGGCTCAAACTTTCACGTTTTGTGCATTAAACACGGGATAAACAAGCATTAGTTTTCATGTGAAGTTAGGCAAACTGATAAGTGCAGGAAATCAACATGTTTTCGGTTAAAATGTACATGTTTTTGTGCATTAAACACGGGCTAAGCGAACATTAGTTTTCACGGGAAGTTAGGCAAAGTGATAAGTGCAGGAAATCAGCATGTTTTCGTCTCAAACTTACATGATTTTGTGCATTAAATACGAGCTAAACGAGCATTAGTTTTGATAACTGTGAGTTGTGTGAAATAACATTGTTTTGAGCATTAGAAATGAGCTAAATGTGCATTAATATCCGTACGAAGTTAGTGAAAGTGTGATACATATTGATAATCGTGAGTTGTGTGAAATAACATTGTTTTGAGCATTAGAAATGAGCTAAATGTGCATTAATATCCGTACGAAGTTAGTGAAAGTGTGATACATATTGATAATCGTGAGTTATGTGAAATAACATTGTCACTAATTTATGAATTAAGTCGGGCGAAATATGCATTACTTTTCATAAGAAGACACTAAAAGTGTGATATGTTTGGATAATTATGAGTTGTGTGATATAACACTGTTTTGTGCATTAAAAAGTGGGTTAAATATGCATCAGATTTTGTAGGAAGTAAGTACATATGTCATACCTTTTGATAACCGTGAGTTGTGTGAAATAACATTGTTTTGAGCATTAGAAATGAGCTAAATGTGCATTAAATGAGCTAAATGTGCATTAATATGCATCAGATTTTGCTGAAGGCTGTCACTGCCATGGTGCAACAAGCAATGCAATCCATTGACCAAACTCCATATATTGAAACTAAGATTGAGCTCATCAAAACATTTAATAGTGTGTCAGTTGGAAAGGTAAGCTTCCTGATATATATGTGATTATGTATCTTGAGTTCTTGGCTTAAGCTGTTTTCAACTCTTTAATTCACTTTTGCTTTTGGTAGATTTTTGTTGAGATCAAGAGAGCTCGATTGATTAAAACGTTAAATAAGATCAAGAAGGAACACAGTCAAATAGCTGAGTTTGCTGATTTAATGCAAGAAATTGCAGTCACTTTGTGAATAATCTCTTGATATCCCAAAATGAAATTGTCTGTTCCTCTTTCTTACGGTATCACTTACCTCTGATTTGTAGAGCACAAGTTGAAACTTTTGGTGCTATAAAATACTGACAATATCGCTTTCATTCTCAAACGAGTAGGCAAGTACATCAAGTTTTTGAATATTATTATTTGCAACAAGATCGTGATAGCCTAAACTTTATTATGTACAGGTACATTTGAGTATGGACGGCCAAGATTATGTGCGCGCACAGATTCTCTCCAGAAAGAGTAATCCAAGAGTTTTTGACGCTGATACTACAAGGCATAAGAAGGCAAAAGAAGGATAGAGCATTGTTGAGGAAGCGCCTGCTGACATATCATCATTGTTGGAATTGAACCAGAATTTACTACAAACACATGATTCGGTAGGTTACCTCTCATTGTTTCTACGTTGAGGTTCTGGTATTAAAAGATAAACCGGATTAAGTATTCTTGTTTAGTAAGAGTTAAGTCTGCATATAGTTGATAAATTCATTCTTGAGTGGATAGTAAATATTGTAGCATCAAGGGATGTCTGTGAAAAAGGATCCGTTTACCCCATTTTTATGCTTTAATGAATGAGTTATGCATATATATCTTAGATGCATAGGGTGACAAGGATGCATCTTTGCTGTATTCTAATTGTGAAAACCCTTGATGTGAATATTTAGGTTGTTATTTATTGATTGCTAATGCTTCCATTTATGTCGACCTGTTCTTGCAGCAACTCACCAAAGTTAGAACTATTATGGGATGAGCAAGCTGCTTTCTTTCTCAAAAGTGTGGCGATCGCTTCCATCCTTTTGGTTTAATTCCTTGGATAGCGGTTTCATTGGTTGGGAAAAGGTGGTGAATTCTAAGAGCAGACTCAAGATAATAGCTTAAACTTAACTCAAATGCTTTTGTTCGGTTTGCAATTTTGTTCGGTTTGCAGTTTTGTGTAAGGAAATGGGATCACTTATGACGATAAATATATTTCTATTTCTCTTTGATGTACGTTGCTGAGAATTGCATTCAATCGTTGACCGACATGTGTTGATTGAAATAAGTTTGTGCGTGAAAATAGGACTAAATGCGCATCAGTTTTCGTATGATGTTGCTAATAGTGTTATATTTCCTTTTTATCCGCATAAGTTCTTTCAAATTAAACTATTTAGTGCATGAAAAATAGACTAATGGGCTTCGGTTCTATATGACGTTGGTATTAATCTTAAGTTTTTGTGATCTGCATGAGTTATCCGAAATAAAACTATTTTGTGCATGAAAATTAGACTAAACGGGCATTAGTAATCATATGATGCTGGTAATTAGTGTTATTTTTCAACCGATTGTAAGTTATTTGAAATGAAATTGTTTCTTTACGAAAAGTGGACTAAATGAGCATCATTTAATATATAGTGTTGCTTGAAGTAAAACTATTTTGTGCATGAAAATTCGACTAGATGTGCATCAGTTTAATATGATTTTGGTTATATTTTAATTGTGATATACTACAACTCTAAAATATTAGTAGCCTGATGAACATTTTCAAAAAAATGCATTTCAACAATTACAACATGTATACTAGAATTCACCAATTTAAGACAACTTAAAAAAGTTTTAATATCATTATGATAAAATTTCATTTATATACATTTCCATTATGTTCAGCAATGGAAATATATATAGTTCCGATAACACCAACACATATACTAAAGTTCGTCACTCAAACACATAGTATAATACTTTTTCAATAAACGATTATCTTGATACACAAACGGTTTGTATAAAAAAAATAAGTAGCATTTCAGGTTCATTGCTTGCACCCTTATCGCTAGCTGAATCTTTTTGTTTTGGCAGCTCAACTTTAACTCTTTCATCATCGTGAAAGCTTCACAGGGCCAATATTGTATTAGAAACCCAGAATAAAAACTATTTTTTCTACAGAATGTTAACATCCATTAGGTCTCACACAATATCATACGAAAATCATAGTTTATATATGTATTAGAAACCCGAAATTTTGTCCTGAAGCACTAAAATGAGATCATTAATCTGTCTTCTATAACTCTTGAAATATACTCTGTCATCATTTCCTATAGTCAAAATAAATCAAGTTAAAACCTTTTCAAGTATTTGCACACAAATAACTCAAGAGTTTATAGATCCTAGCTTATACATATTCGAAAAGTAGAAATAAACGCAACATATTTGAAAATAATGCATACCTGTGATATGAATAACGTTGATGACTCGCACCAGATGTTAGATTCTTTAGATGAGGACTCGTACCAAATCTTGGATTCTTTTGATGAGGACATGTAATGGTTGATCTTGAATTCTTTGGGTGAGGGCTTGGCATGCCACAGTTTGACATTTTGCTAGTAATTTCTCACGTAATCCTGTGTAGGCTCGTGGTTTCCATCCATTCTCTCTTTTCTACTGAAACAAAATATGTAACATCAGTAAAAAGGTTTCGACTTAAAAAGTCAAAGGACGTATGTTAGTCAAATACGAAAAACTAAAAAGAAATAAAAATATAGCTCAATTACCTGAGAGATCATTCCAATGACAATTATTCATCCATAATCTGCTAATGAAATAAAACACATACCAAACATATCACCACCAACTGATTCATAAACAATATCAACCCCTTTTGGAAACCCCTTCTTGAGAACCTGCTCATTTTGAAAACTTATAGGTTAGTTTTTTACATATATGTATATAGACTGGAATATACTTTAACATGTTTTAAAGGAAACATATTCGCATTTTCTATTGATTCTTTTTTATAATTGATGACTTGATCAACTCCCAAAACTTTTAAAAGCACATACTTGTCTTTACCTCCACATGTTGCAACCACTTTGTTTCCAGTTAATTTTGCACGCTAACATTATAAGATGGTCAGTAAATCATTATACCTAAATAACAAACCGAAAATCTTCACATATAGATTACCTGAACTGCAATTTGCCCAGTTCCACCTGCAGCAGCCATGACAAGAACTGTCTTTCCAGACTCCAGTTGTGCTCCATTTGTGCTGACTAGAAACAAAATATTTATAAACAAAAATATGTTGTGTAACACATAGAACAAAAACTAAGATATCTAGTAAACGAACCTTTTCTAGAGCAATAGATGCTGTAAGTCCAGAAGTAAGCATGACAACAAATTCGGGGTCTGGTCTTGCGACACAGTCCCACTAAATTCAGCACTGCCATCAGCATCATATTCTTTACTGTTGAGAATTTCTAGCTGATGCTCGCTCCATCATTAACTCGTGAAAAGTGTGAGGAGGCCGGCCATAGTTAAAACTTTCTAGGCTCCGGCTACTGTCAAGAGACCCACCCCATCCCGAACCACTATTATTGGGTGGACTTCAATTCTACTCATGTCATGCTTCTCTCCAGCATTGCCCATGCTATCATGAAAGCTCTTAGCCTGATACCCACCACCTCCTTCATCTCTGTCACTGCAATCAAGATTCATTCTATGCATAAAGGCCTGAATTCTTTTTAATCTCAAATTTTAATTTAAAAGAAATGTTTTTGTCATGATATACCTGTCACGGCCTCCAAAGCTATTACCCCTTCCAGCATAGCCTGAATCATAACCTCCACCACCACGACCATCACCACTACCATAGCTAGAACCACCATCAGAGCTCCACCATCTAGATCTCCCACCACCACCACGTGCAGCCATTTTGCGAATTTCTTGAGGGACAAGAATGTATTATGAGGGTATACATAAGTACGTACCAACAATTAGAGGTGGAAAAGTGGGCGGGTTGAGTAATGCTTAGAAAAAATGACAAGAAAACTACAGATGCGTTATGTTAAGACTTTTAATTGCAAGGGACTACCCGTTATCATACAAAAAAGTAACACTAACAATATAAAATTTAGCATCACAAACACTAATGACACTAATTTATGTATCACATACACTAATAACACTAATTTGTGCATGAAATTACACGACTTATACAAATTTTCATAAAATTAATCCTAATTTATATATCACATACAACATAATAGTCATTTGTTCATAAAGTTCTACTTAATGCAGAAATTTATATCAAATACATTAATAACGAAATTTTAAAATCAAATACGCTAATTTGTGCATCAAATTCTGTTAAATACAAATTTGCATCAAAATACAATAATAACATAATAACATAAATCTATGTATGAGACACGCTAATAATACTGCGTTGTACACATACAAATTGTGTATCACATAACACTAAGTTTGTGCATCAAATTCCACTACAAGTACAAATTTGCATCAAATACATAATAACATTGATTTACGTCTCAAATTAAAAAAAAACTCAATCCGATGTAAAATATAGAAATTAAATCAACCAAATCATAAGAAAAACTCATACCTTGATTATCATTATTATGCATCGATATCATTCTGAATAAATCTGAAATGGAGCTTTTAGGTAGAGTTAATCGATAAATTCAATCACAATACATATTTGAATGCGATTAATTGAGATGTTGTTGAAATACCCAATTGAAGATAGCAATAAAATAGTTATATGGTGAGAATTTAACCTAATTTGATTGAAATTATGATAAAACTATTAAGATCGTGAAAATTGAAGCTCTTTGGATCATTCAGTACAATGAATTAAAATTAAAGATTTTGTGCGAAATTTAGGTTAGAATTTTGTATGAACCGTTGAATCTGTAGATCTATTTTGATTTTTAAGAAATTGGGGTTTATATGTCAATTATGATATTACCTTTTTGTCCTTGGTGGTTAGTTAGAATAACAAGAATTATTGTTACAGATCTGATCCGTTGATTGTAAATTAATTGCAAATCAAAGGTCAATAATCCTTCTTACGCTTCTCACCAAAATTTTCTTTTTTATTTGATCTCACCTCTATATATATATATATATATATATATATATATATATATATATCTATAGATATTATATATATATATATATATATATATATATATATATATATATATATACATTAAAAAGTTCGAGGTCAGGGATTTATGTTATCCTCATTTCCACCCCATCGGCGATTCCTCATCCACATCTCATTTCCGGTCAACTCGGGTATTCCCTTGTCAAATTGGGTTCCTGTCGAGTACGGTATTTTTGCCATCCTTAATTATAGCAAATGAATCAAAACTCAAATATACATATACAGACGCTTAGTTTACTTACGGAGCACTATATAAGCAAACAAGTCATTTTTTTCTTCTCAAATAATTAATCAAGGATCTAGCCACCTAATAGGTTCACCTCATTCCATATTTGCTCCCTAATTCTTACCTTACTTGCCCCAAAAGTTAAAATGCAACCAGTAAATTGTAGGTATAATAGGTGTCTTTGGATAACCCTAAATCTCCATCCTTTCTCCCTTCATCCATCTTCGAATCCCTAATCCACCATTCATCCGTCTTTGAAACCTTAAACCACCATCCATCCATCATCAATCAATCCTCACGAACCACCATCTCACGTAACCTTAAACCCTTTGTTTTTTTTCCACCACCGAATCCTATCAATGAATCCCTACCTTAATTCCGAAACCCAAATTTAACCCCTCCTTTTCCAATCATAGGAAAACAATTTAAATCTACGGATCACAATGGGTGGACTTGTGGTGTTGTAGCAAACAAACAAATTTATATACTTATAGTATTAATCCCGTGAAAATTTCTATCCAAAATACTTCTCAATCAAGAGAAATACAAGGTAAAAATCTCACTAAAGAAAACACAATTTGTATATTTTTATCCGGGAAGTATTGTACTACTCGGGTCGTGTCCCAACGAAATCGTGAATTGAGAATTGGGAAAATTCGGATTCGAGTTAAGAATGATAAAGGATTTTTGAATTATTGATTACACTACAAAATATAATAGCACGAATTAAAAACAATTAACTAGCGCGAAATTTAAATGCACGAAAAATAAAAACGCGAGCTAAAACTGAAATTTAAAAACTAAGGCACGACTTTTAACAAATTTTATACCTAAAAATCACAAATTTAAAAAGAAAATTTTAGGAAAAAGAATTGGAATTTTTTATCTATTTTTGAATTTTTTATGAATTTCTAAAGATTAATGAATTAATCAAAAATAAACTTTTTCTAAAAATTATCACTAAAATTTTGTTTTTATTTTTCAAAAATACTAGATTTAAAAAGAAAATTATTGCAAAAAGAATTTTAATTTTTCAACTATTTTTCTATTTTTTATGATTTTTCTAAGAAAAAGTAATTCACTAAAATCTATTTTAATTCCTAGAAAATACAAATTTAACTGGAAAAATATTTTCGGTTTTCGTCAGTTATTTTACGTTTGCGTCTGTTTTTTTACGTTTTCGTTTGTTTTTTACGATTTCGCTTTTTTTTAAGTTTTCGTCTGTTTTTTACGTTTTTGTCTGTTTTTTTATGATTTCGTCTGATTTTTACGTTTTTGTCTCGTTTTTTTTACGTTTTCGTTTGATTTTTACGATTGCATCATAGTGTAAATTTTACTACAATAAATTATATATTTTACTACATCACTTTATAAATTTTGTTGCATTAAAATTGTATATTTTACTGCATCATAGTGCAAATTTTATTGCATTAAATTGTATATTGTACTGCATCACAGTGTACATTTTCCTGTATTAAATTTTATATTTTACTGCATCACATTGTAAAGTTTACTGCATTAAATTTTATATTTTACTGCATCACTATTTAAATTTTACTGCATCACAGTGTAAAATTTACTGCATTGAATTGTATATTTCACTTCATCACAATATAAATTTTACTGCATTAAATTATATATTTTGCTGCATCACTATGTAAATTTTACTGCATCACAGTGTAAAATTTACTGCATTAATATGTAGGATCATCATAGGTAACAATTTAGTTCGTCATGGTAAATAATATATTCACTAAATTATTAACTGTGATGCACTAAGAAAATAATAATTTATTTTGTTAGTTACTGCATTACGATGTATTTTGTTAGTGCATTACATTTAAAAATGCTAGCATCACATTGTATATTTTACTGCGTTAAATTGTATATTTTACTTCATCAAATTGTAAATTTTACTGTACTACTATGTAAATTTTACTGCATCACAGTATGAAATTTACTGCATTAAATTGTATATTTTACTTCATCACAGTGTAAATTTTACTGCATTAAATTGTATATTTTACTGTATCACAATGTATTTTGTTAGTGCATTACAGTAAAAAAAAGTTAGTACATCTCAGTTAAAAAAGTTACTGCATCACAATGTATTTTGTTAGTGCATTAGAGTTAAAAAAAGTTAGTACATCTCAGTTACAACAGTTACTGCATCATAATCTATTTTGTTAGTGCATTACAGTTAAAAGTTAGTACATCTCAGTTAGAAAAGTTACTGCATCACACTGTATTTTGTTAGTGCATTACAGTTAAAAAAGTTAGTACATCTCAGTTAAAAAGTTACTGCATCACAATGTATTTTGTTAGTGCATTAGAGTTAAAAAAAGTTAGTACATCTCAGTTACAAAAGTTACTGCATCACAATGTATTTTGATAGTGCATTATAGTAAAAAAGTTAGTACATCCCAGTTAAAAAGTTACTGCATCACAATGTATTTTGTTAGTGCATTACAGTTAAAAAAGTTAGTACATCTCAGTTAAAAAGTTACTGCATCATAATCTATTTTGTTAGTGCATTACAGTTAAAAAAGTTAGTACATCTCAGTTAAAAAGTTACTGCATCATAATCTATTTTGTTAGTGCATTACAGTTAAAAAGGTTAGTACATCTCAGTTAAAAAAGTTACTGCATCACACTGTATTTTGTTAGTGCATTACAGTTAAAAAAGTTAGTACATCTCAGTTAAAAAGTTACTGCATCACAGTGTATTTTGTTAGTGCATTACAGTTAAAAAGGTTAGTACATCTCAGTTAAAAAAATTACTGCATCACAATGTATTTTGTTAGTGCATTACAGTTAAAAGGTTAGTACATCTCAGTTAAAAAGTTACTGCATCACAGTGTATTTTGTTAGTGCATTACAGTTAAAAAGGTTAGTACATCTCAGTTAAAAAAAATTATTGCATCACAATGTATTTTGTTAGTGCATTACAGTTAAAAAAGTTAGTACATCTCAGTTAAAAAAGTTACTGCATCACAGTGTATTTTGTTAGTGCATTACAGTTAAAAAGGTTAGTACATCTCAGTTAAAAAAGTTACTGCATCACAATGTATAAATTCAGTGCATCACAATCAATTGCATCAGAATGAATAATCTACTGCATCAGAATGTGTAAATCTACTGCATCACAATGTTGTAAATTTACGGCATCACAATGTATAAAATCTACTGCATCACAATGTGTAAACTATTGCATCACAATGTATAAATCTAATGCATCACAATGCAAAAATCTACTGCATCACATTGTTATTTTACTGCATCATGATTCACTAAGCAATAACACCATGATGCGATAACTATGATGCATTAAAGGTGAATAGCAAAAATAATAAGATACTTCATGAACAATGAGACTCTATTAAATTGATTTTAGTAATAAATGTTATATGTTTTACAACTGAAAACATGTATTATAAGTAATTATTTAATATCTACTGCATCAGAATGTTGGTTTTTCTGCATCATAGTTATTTGTTACTACATCACTATTTAAAGCATCATAGTGTTTATAGTTTAATTCAATTGTGGTTCATCATATTTACATACTATGATGCACTAGTTATATACAATGTGATGCACCAAGTCTAATTCAATATCAGTGTATCACAGTTTATAATTTAGTAAAACCTTTTGCTTAAATGGATGCCCTAAACTACATCAAACAGATGCACTAAAATGCATACTTATCAAAAAAAAGTTGAAAAAAAAATTCAAAAAAAAAGATTGTGAAAAGAAAATTTTCGAAAAAAAAATTAGAAATTTTTTTTCAAAAAAAAATTTTGAAAAAAAATTTCGGAAAAAAAATTTCGGAAACAAAATTTTCGGGAAAAAAAATTTCGAAAAAAATTTGTTATTCAAATTTTCGGAATTTTTTTTTCAAAATTTTTATATTTTCGAACTTTTTTTCAAATTTTTGAAAATTTTCCTAATATTTGATAATTTTTTTCAAATTTTTGAACTTTTCTCAAATTTTCAAAACAAAATCTATTTGTTTTTCAAATTTTCAAACATTTTTTAAAACAATCGAATTGAAAAATATCGATTTTTTAAAAAAAAAATTGAACTTTTTTCCTTTTTATATGTGTTTATGTTATTGTTTGTGTATTTAATTATGTGTGAGATATTAAATAAATAAGGGTAAAATGTCCAAAACACCCTTGCAGTTATAAAAAACGAGAGGGTGAGATGGGACACAAGGCGCGATATCATGGCTTCCAAATTTTTCCAATTTTTTTCAAAATTTTCAACTTTTTTTTGAATTTTCAAAAAATATCGATTTTTTCGAAAAAAATTTCTTAAATTTTCGAATTTTTTTTCTAATTTTCGAAAAAAAAAATTTAATTTTTGATTTTTTTCCTCAATTTTGCGAATTTTCGGAAAAAAAAATTTTGGAATTTTTTTTTAAAATTTTCAATTTTTTTTGAATTTTAATATGTGTTTATGTTATTGTTTGTGTATTTAATTATGTGTGAGATATTAAATAAATAAGGGTAAAATGTCAAAAACACCCTTGCAGTTATAAAAAAGGAGAGGGTGAGATGGGACACATGGCGCGATCTCATGGCTTCCTATCCTTCTCATTTTAAGACCCCTTCTCATTATATCCCTTATATATATATATATATATATATATATATATATATATATATATAAACCCATTCATTATCTATTAATTAATTCATCTAAATTCATCGCTTATATTCTGAAACAATAAGAATTCCCAGTTCGACTTTTGATCCGAAAAATCTAAGGTATCATTCTTTAATTTTTGTTTTTATGTGATTAGATTGCTTCTTTTTTATATATTAGTATAGCTAGATGAATATTTGGTTTGAATCTCTGCAATTTTCAAATTGATCATCTTTAAGTTTGAACATCTTCATTAATTAGTACTTTGAAAACTCGATATGTTAATATTATTATATTAGGGTTTACAGGGGCGGATGCATGCCCAAGGTATGGGGGCGGTGCCCTTCATGGCTAGACTAACGAGATGAAATTTTAGTGTATTTTTTGTTTAATATCGAACATTTTTTTAAAGTGCCCCCCGCCCAAAACTCAAATTGGCCCCCACTCACACATCAAAACCCAACATTCAACACTCTTAATCTTATAAATCATTCATCTTTAAGTAAAAATACTCAATTTATCATTTCGATCCTAGTTATTTTTGCCGTATTTTGTTGTTATTGTCAAAAAAAAAAAATTGATTTTAGTTATTTTTATACAAAAAATTCATTGTAGTGTATATCGCCCCCCCTAAAATAAATAGTTTTCAAGTTCACCCTTCCAAAAAAACATTCAAGTTTCGTCCCTGCTTGCACATCACATTTTGTGGCGTTATACATGTGATAGCGTGCATAAGATGTTTATATGGTGCAACGTAACGGTTTTGCCAATTTAAAGTATTGTAAAAAAGTGTGCACGCTTAAGAAATCTATTTATTGATTGAAGCAAGAGGAGCCGTGTGTTTATATTAGAACGAAAGGAGATAAGGTAGTTTTACTAATTTTATGTGCTCAAAGATGTAAAGTTTTGCTAGGAAAATGTTTTGCCATGAAGGATTTAGGTTGTGCTAATTAAATCCTAGGAATCAAGATGTATATTGAGATAGATATAAGCGATTTATAGGCCAAAGTACTTATGTAGATAAAATCATGAAAAGATATAATCTCGATAAGAGTGAATCTCAAAGACCTACCACACCTAGCGAGGTCAAGAGAATGAGCAGGGTTCCACACGTTTCGACAATTGGATCTATAATTTACGCAATGACTTGTAAAAGACTTGATGTATCTTTCGCATAGACTTGATGTATCTTTCGCATAGAGCATGATGAGTAGATTCCAACTGAATCTTTGTGAAAATCGTTGGGTTGTTTGTGAAAAACATATTGAAGTACTTAAGAATTTATGGTGGTTTGGATGGAAAGCTAGATGTAAAGTGTTACACCGACGCTCGTCCAAACAAACTGATCGAGATGATACTCGACCACAAGCTGGCTATGCCTTCGTTATGAATGGTGAAGCGGTTGCGTGGATGAGTTTGAAGCGGAGCACCATTGTTTTAGCATCTATAGAAGCTAATTACATATTTGTTTTAGAATCTGATTCTCTACTTGCATTAAAGTCCATATCGATGACAATGTTGTTGATTTTCTAACGAAAGCCTTGTCGCGTGATACCATCATGAACATGCTAATGGAATTCGCCTTCGTTATGTAGAAGAAGAATTCCATTAAATGTTCATGATGTTTTATCACGCGAATGCTTTCGTTAGAGGATCAACAACATACATTGTCATCAGTATGGACTTTGATAACCCCAATATCATTTATTATAACTTCGCAAATGTAGTGAAATTTGCGAAGAATATGTCCACTGCCTTTCTGTATCCATGGTTCATTTGCAAGTAGGATAACGCTTGAATTATCACAATACAGTTTCATAGGGTTATCGTTACTTATAACAATACCAAGATCCCCTATGAACTTCATCCAATTGAGCTTCTGAGACAACAATATATGTATTTAGCTTCTATAGACGATAATGCAACAGTGCTCTGCTTCGAGCTCCTCCGCGCAACCGCTCCGCTATTCATAACGAAGACATAGCCAAATTGCGATCGAGTATCATCTAGATTAGTTTGGAACCCAACGTCAGTGTAACATTTTACGTCTAGCTTTCAATCCACACCACCATAAACCAAGAACATATCTTTAGTGCTTCTTAAGTACTTTAATTTGTTTTATCATGACAACCTAATGAATAGTGATCGTCCCAATGAATAGTGATCGTCTCATTCGAAACTGCTTACAGAATAATTTTTCGTCATACATTGAGTTTCGAGAGAAGTAAGTGGCCACTAGACGATCATGACCACCGTAACGATCTCTAGGTATCTTGTTTCGTGGTATCGAGGTTTTTGGGATTCTAGAAGTGGAAGCTTGATAATTCATATAGTATGTCATCGCCTCTATTAAAAAATCTAGCTCGATACTACTAACTTCTTCATGGTGTAAAAAGATTGTTCGGTTCCATTTGTTTTAGATGAGAAGTGTAGAGTGTATATTGGGGTATTTATAGTAATAAAAAGTTTAAAATAATTTTTTTTTCTAATAAAAGTGACAAAACATTTTTTTTACCTTTGTCCTCATTTCCTTCCTCCCGCGACTCGGTCTTGCACACGACCAAGTCTTGCATTTTTCGCATGTTCGACGCGTCTTGGGGTAGGGATGACAATAAAACCTGTACCCGACGGAGACCCAATCCCCAAACCCGAATTGACTAGAGAATTCTCGAGTTGACCGGGGATGAGGAATCCCCGAATTATGAAACCAGGGATGGGGATAGCATAAATCCCCGACCCCGAACTTTTTAATGTACACAAACACACACACACACAGACACACACACATATATATATATATATATATATATATATATATATATATATATATATATATATATCTTTTTTACATTTACATTTAATATAATATATCTTTACTTTGTATATTAACAGGATACATAAAGGCCACCTTCATGCCACTATATGCACTTTAAACACCAAAGTATGCCTCCTCACCCACAATTTACTCACACATCACCGTCTGTTTAAAAGGGTCACCTATGAACTTTTTAATCTACATAGACAGCCAAGAAAGCCACCTAAGCATTTGTTTAAGCCACATATACATTCAATAATGACACGTAGGCATTAAAGAATTCGTGTAAGATTGATTTAAGCAAAAATATGCTTATTGTGGGATTCGAACCCTGGTCTAGGCGGCCACAAGAATTTCATCTACCATTAGACTACAATGATAGTTGTGGTGAGTTTCTAAGAAACAAATACTATCTTAAATTCAATTCCGGATTTAATTTTTAAATTTTAAAAATAGAATCGTAACAGAAGAAATCACTCCTAAAATCATGGATGGTGAGTGTTGATTTAATTATTCACAATCATTATCCTTTTGATGACCTATAAAAATAACCAGCCAAACACACACAAACCTCACACAAAATCAATCAAAAAGAGGTTTCATTATTAAAAAACGACACACACAAACGAATTTGAAGACCTTCATCTGCTTCCCACCATGATTGAAAGTATATTTACAATTAACATCTTATGAGGTAATATTTCATTAAAATTTTTGTTTTTATTGAATCGCATTATGTTTGCCGATCAGTTTTAAGGTATGATGAATTACAAATTTGTTTCATATGCTTTTATTGATTTTGATTTACGATTTTATTTTTGCATACCAAATGTATAGTGCTTATAGAATCAGGTTATATTTGATTTGTGATCAAAACGAAATTAGGTTGATAGTCATTTTTTGATCAAAACCAAATGTATAGCGCTTATGGTACAATTTTTCTTAATGGTTTATGGTTTAATTTAAATTTTTTTGGTTTGTAATGTTGTTAGTTGATAAAAATGTCATCTCATTCATGATTGTTTTTTTCACAGAAAAATGGCTTTGAACAAATGTTGATAAACTATGATGATGAGAGGCTGAACAAATGTTGACCCCATTTTAGACCGGCTCATGCTTTTTTTGATGTTATAAAAGGCGTCTTAGCATTTTCCATTTGTTACTCGCAATAATATTATATATGGTGTTAGTCCATTCCAAAGAAATTGGATAAAATATAACTATGAACTAATGATATAAACCAGTTCATGAACTCTGCCATTATTTGATATCTTTACTAAAAGCACTGATCAATGTAGCTTTGTTGTTTAACTTTAATGTAACGTATTTAATATTGACAGGTAAGCACACCGTATTTGGAAGAGTATGTAGAGGAATGGAGATTGTCAAGAGACTTGGCAGTGTCCAGACTGATAATACCGACAGGTCTGTTGCTTTCTAAATCTCTCCATTGACTAATGAGCTTTCAAATTCGAATTACGCTAAAAAATGTAGGTGGATGATATGGTTTTGACTTTAGCAGTTTTGTGTTCAGGTATATTTCTAACTTATACATGTATCATCTATTTATCAGATTACAAAGTAAACCAGGAATTTACAAACTTGTGTCATGTGGATCCCATTATTAAAGTGAAAGCCAGTCATAAGTATCTGTCATCCAAATTATGTTGATTTTTATACTATGTTACTGATGATACTTGATAATATGTTTTGTATGTCGATGGCTTTGAAAGCTAGAAGAATGGTGATACGACTTCATCAGATCATTTTGAGGGTATCTACCATATACATAAACACCAGGTATGTGACAACCGAACTTGAACTTCATTTAACAAAAGAACTCCATTTTTAGAAAAATATACAAAATCCTTGGCATTAAGACTTAGAGATCTTCAAAATGTGCACAAGAAAGCTGGACTCTTGAACCCTCAAAAGCTAGAGCATAGACTAAGTTCTTGAAAAGGAACGTACGAGTAGAGTTTTTCAGTATATTTTTTAATAGATCAATCGTAAACGTTATTGTAAAATGTGATTTACTGTTCATTGACTTATGTAGTATTGGCTGCTTATATATAACCTGGAAATTTTAGGCATTATGGTGGGGAAGACCTAGAGCCATTAAGCCTGAGATCTTCAAAATGTGGAACAACAACTAGAGACAACTCTTAAGCAAATAATAAAAAAGAAGGTAAGTAAATATTATATTTCATCCTTTATGGTATGTACATAGAAACTATTGGTTAGTCGTTATCCATTGATTTATTCAGAACTAACTCATGAACGAATCTATATCCGAGCTCCATAAAAAGGTAAAGTCTTTTCTTTAGTTTGCAAAACAATTAAGAGGATTCGAGGCATGAAAACTTAATTCACAATGTTAGGTTACAAGAAAAGACGTTACAAGAACAAAACAACTCACTCTCCAAGAAGGTACATCTTAACTCTAAAATAAGTTCCCAACAGTTGCAATTTGGGTTGAAAGAAATTGAGAAGAACAGTGAGCACCACCACAGCCACTAAATGCCACCTAATCACCAAAGAATGTCACCTCACCCATAATTTAATCCACGTCACCATCTTTTAAAGACACCTAAGCACTTTTTAATCCATATAGACAGCCAAGAAAGCCACCTAAGCATTTGTTTAAGCCAACTATACATTCAATAATGACACGTAGGCATTAAAGAATTCGTGTAAGATTGATTTAAGCAAAAATATGCTTATTGTGGGATTCAAACCCTGGTCTAGGCGGCCACAAGAATTTTATCTACCATTAGAGTACAATGATAGTTGTGGTGGGTTTATAAGAAACAACTACTATCTTAAATTCAATTCCGGATTTAATTTTTAAATTTTAAAAATAGAATCGTAACAGAAGAAATCACTCCTAAAATCACGGATGGTGAGTGTTGATTTAATTATTCACATAATCAATCATCTTTTTGATCGACCTAATCAAAACACCAGCTCAAAACACACACAAACCTCACACAAAATCAATCAAAAAGAGGTTTCATTATTAAAAAACGACACACACAAACGAATTTGAAGACCTTCATCTGCTTCCCACCATGATTGAAAGTATATTTACAATTAACATCTTATGAGGTAATATTTCATTAAAAAAATTTTTTATTGAATCGCATTATGTTTGCCAATCAGTTTTAAGGTACGATGAATTACAAATTAGTTTCATATGCTTTTATTGATTTTGATTTACGATTTTATTTTTGCATACCAAATGTATAGTGCTTATGGAATCAGGTTGTATTTGATTTGTGATCAAAACGAAATTAGGTTGATAGTCATTTTTTGATCAAAACAAAATGTATCGCGCTTATGGTATAATTTTTCTTAATGGTTTATGGTTTAATTTAATTTTTTTTGGTTCTGTAATGTTGTTAGTTGATAAAAATGTCATCTCATTCATGATTGTTTTTTTTCACAGAAAAATGGCTTTGAACAAATGTTGATAAACTATGATGATGAGAGGCTGAACAAATGTTGACCCCATTTTAGACCGGCTCATGCCTTTTTTGATGTTACTAGTTGGTTACCCGCGTAGCGGCGGTTATATAAAATTTACTAACTCAACTCTTTACGCAATTTCCTACCCGCTTAGTAATTTCGTTTCACAACACTTTAAATGTTTATGTTCGTTTGGGTTTCTCGTAACTTTTCCGCAACACCATATTAACATCATCATTCTCGCATGTAAAGAGACAACACACTCTCCAAAAGTATATAGTTTTAACGTATCAAGTTTATATTTAATTAAGGTTAAAGTTGTAAAAAATATAAATCAACATAAAATAAACCCACTAAAAATGTAAAAAACAAAAAAATTATAAAATATAACAAAATGTATGTTGAATTAAAGAGCACAAAAATTTTAAAAATATGATGAAATTAGATCATAATAAAATTAAATTGATAAAAAGATATTTCAATTTGAAAATAAATGTATTTTTTAATCAAAAGCTGACACATGTCACTTTTTGATGTGATTCCCAAAAATAAGATGGATGGTCAAGATTGCACCTCTTTATCTTAATTTTTAATGGGTCACACATTATAAATGCTTTATATAGTAGTATAGATAAAAGGCGTCTTAGCATTTTCCATTTGTTACTCGCAATAATATTATATATGGTGTTAGTCCATTCCAAAGAAATTGGATAAAATATAACTATGAACTGATGATATAAACCAGTTCATGAACTCTGCCATTATTTGATATCTTTACTAAAAGCACTGATCAATGTAGCTTTGTTGTTTAACTTTAATGTAACGTATTTAATATTGACAGGTAAGCACACCGTATTTGGAAGAGTATGTAAAGGAATGGAGATTGTCAAGAGACTTGGCAGTGTCTACCGACAGGTCTGTTGCTTTCTAAATCTCTCCATTGTTTAATGAGCATTCAAATTTAAATTACGCTGAAAAATGTAGATGGATGATATGGTTTTGACTTTAGCAGTTTTGTGTTCAGGTATATTTCTAACTTATTCATGTATCATCAATTTATCAGATTACAAAGTAAACCAGGAATTTACAGACTTGTGTCATGTGGATCCCATTATTAAAGTGAAAGCCAGTCATAAGTATCTGTCATCCAAATTATGTTGATTTTTATACTATGTTACTGATGATACTTGATAATATGTTTTTGTATGTCGATGGCTTTGAAAGCTAGAAGAATGGTGATACGACTTCATCAGATCATTTTGAGGGTATCTACCATATACATAAACACCAGGTATGTGACAACCGAACTTGAACTTCATTTAACAAAAGAACTCCATTTTTAGAAAAATATACAAAATCCTTGGCATTAAGACTTAGAGATCTTCAAAATGTGCACAGGCAAGCTGGACTCTTGAACCCTCAAAGCTAAGAGCAAAGACTGAAGTTCTTGAAAGGAACGTACGGTAGAGTTTCAGTATAAATTTTCAATAGTAATCGTACAACGTATTGTAAAATGTGTTACTGTTCATTGACTTATTTGTAGTATTGCCTGCTTATATATAACCTGGAAATTTTAGGCATTATGGTGGGGAAGACCTAGAGCCATTAAGCCTGAGATCTTCAAAATGTGGAGCAACAACTAGAGACAACTCTTAAGCAAATAATAAAAAAGAAGGTAAGTAAATATTATATTTCATCCTTTATGGTATGTACATAGAAACTATTGATTAGTCGTTATCCATTGATTTATTCAGAACCAACTCATGAACGAATCTATATCCGAGCTCCATAAAAAGGTAAAGTCTTTTCTTTAGTTTGCAAAACAATTAAGAGGATTCGAGGCATGAAAACTTAATTTACAATGTTAGGTTATAGGAAAAGACGTTACAAGAACAAAACAACTCACTCTCCAAGAAGGTACATCTTAACTCTAAAATAAGTTCCCAACAGTTGCAATTTGGGTTGAAAGAAATTAAGAAGAACAGTGAGCACCAGCACAGCCACATGTAGTTCCTTCTTTTGCAACAAGCAGGTACTCACTTTCTTTCTTTCGACATAATGTGGAGGAGTTATTTGTAATTTATTTTGACTTTATGTGGTAGAGCATTTATCGCATTCAGTTCCTTCTTTTGCACAAATTGTGCCATGTAAACTCGCCATGAGAAGACTCACCATATTAGAAAAGAACCCAAACAAATTATAATTTATTTTGCAGCTTCTTTGAAAAAAGCTATGAAAAAGGCTCAATAAAGTTTATAGACAGAAAAGTGTAAGGGCTGGTGAAGATTCCTGAATTGAAAAAGTGTAAAGGTTGTTGATAATCAACATTTAGCTATGTCATAGGTAAATTGTTTGCCACGTCTCACGATATGTAGAAAAAGTACATGGTTCTAGGGATGGGTGTGGGCTTGTCTTATGATTTAGAGTTTCATAATGAGGCATGGTTGAGCCTATCGGCCTCACAATTGATTTCATTATTACTAATAATGAAAATTGTTTTTCATTATAACTTCACTTTCTATCGTGTAAAATTTTGGTGTCTGTTGTGATTGATATATTTTTCTCATGTAGGCGATTGAATTCCTTGACAAGATGCTCTAATATGATCATCAAGAAAGACCAACTTTTAAAGAATCAATGATAAATTTATTAGTCCCTATCCAACACCAACTCTGCATCTATATCAACTATACTTCCTATGATTATATATTGGAAGTGCTGTCAAATGTTTGCGTTTTCATCGTTGATTATGTTGTGATACTTATTGTTGAGCATTATGATGTTTCTCTTTTTCTCATCTTATGACACATTATTTATTTGATACGTGTGTATTGTAGGGTGACAACCTCATGTGTATTGCAGGTTGACAACCGGGCAAAGCCATGTTGTTTTTGATAAGTATTCGACATGGCTGAATCAGACGAGAATAATACGCTTTTCCCTATCTTTATTTTCTCCGTACTGGCTCTGCCTTTAGTACCTTACACAATATTCCAGTTGTATTATTTAGCTACTAAGAAGGCTAGGATCGCAAGGTGCCAGTGTTCAGAATGCAAGTAAACCAAGAAGTACCACAAATCAATTTTTAGGGTGTAAGTTTCTTATCCGACCTATAGTACCTTTCTATTCAGGATGAGTGGAAAATACTAGAAAATGACTCAGCAGGTAAGTAATCAATATGTTTTAGCTTAATTTATTCAAGTACTTTAACTTTCATTTAAAATGACAAAATGTGGAATCTTGTAGAGGCTGAACATTCCTGTTGTTTGTCATCCAAGTATTGTCCATTAATGCCTTCACCCAGAATAAGTATTGCAACAACTGTAATGCATTTGAGAAACTTGATGTGTTGATTGTGTGGAAAAAGTGTTTGCAGTCTGGTGCTTGAGGAAGGTGTAAACTTTTAAGCTACAAGTGAAGCCTCTATCCATGTGAGGATTTGATGGTTGAAAATACGTTAGATATGGGAGAAAAAGACAGATCTGAGGGGAAAGGTGAAAGATGAACCAAAATAAGAATCAAATATCATCTTGAACCCATGTGAAGATAAGAAGGTATACTTTTTATCTGTTATTTATGTTTTTTTTATTCAGTTCGAATATTTATTGAGGCGAATGTTGTTAATAAAACGATAGATGAATAGAGTTCAAAACCTCATGATTATGACATACAAGTGTATTGTTTGATGAATGGAAGGTTTTTTCCCCAAATTTTATTATCTGTCCACGGTTCACTGAAACTGAATGATTTAAGTGCTATGTAAATTATGTACAAAGTTTTGGTTGCTATTGTTTTTTGTTGAAAATTTCACTTCATGAAATTAATTTGTACAAACTTTTACCTTTTAATGTTTAAATATGTGAACAATTCCATAAGTGGAGCAGTGGTAATTAAACAACTAGGGGAGGTTGGGGTAGTAATAATGCAGCACAGAGAAGAAGAATGATGCACAAACAAATTTTGGTGGTCAAACTGAGAGTTGGGTGCTTCAAATACCTCTGATGGAAATAGAAGTGGCTGGGGAAGTATTGGTGGACCAGTGGCGACCAGGTAGTAAACAACTAAGGGAGGATCTTGGCTGGAAGGAGCAAAAACACAATTTAATCGCATAAGAAAGTGTTGATCTACAAAGCCCATGAGAGAAACTATCATACGCTGTATGATATAGGAAAATAATAATTATGTAAGGTACCATTCTAGATTTCTTTTACTTTATCATGATCTGATAGTAAGTACTCTTTCAGCTATTGTTTTTAACTGCATAATAAAGCTAACCAAAATATTACTGTTTTATGCATAGGTAGTTGATCTCACTGATGATGATGATGACGAAGACACTGATGACATTTCTGGTACTTTTGGCTGAAATTTACTTTTGTCATTTCATTAAAGTTATTTTAGCGCAGTAGTTATGTTTTTAAATTTCGGTATTATGGTTGTTAGATGCCAGATGTATCATTCACTGTAAACATCTTCCCGGATGGATACACAATTCACAAGTCTCTTAAGGTTTTTCTCCTTTCAGCTTTCTTTCAGTGTATTAAAATGACAATAAAAAGTAGTTTCGGAAATGGAAAAAATGACATTACTTGCTATTCGTGCAACAGAAATGTAGGGAGTAGAGGCCAAGATTTTATCAGCCCTATACCCAAAGCTTGATCTCGACCCCTATCCTAACTTTGACAGACTTTGTAAGAAGCCGGCCACTGTAAAGGTAAGTTTTAAAAGTGATACAAATTAATAAGCTTTTTGATATTCAATAGGTAATTAAAATATTGTTCTATTATTTAGTGTAGAATTTATGGAGAAATTTGCAACAATAGAAGATGAAGATGAGGAGCAGGCAACGATGGGAATGATTTCAGTATTCATAGGGATATCGTTGTTGGCACCCGATGAGCTAAAAGGTATGTATGTTTTCCGTTTATGATTACATGCCATGTCTGAAGTGGAAATATGGGTACATATAGTAATGATAACCATTATTGGCTCATAACAAAAGCATTATTTCCTTCACTTACATGCATATATCGTTTGTATTTGCATGCCCTTTTTACCCTTTTCATGTCTTTTCCGTAATTACAAGTTGCTTGAGACACCTATTAATATGTAACCATCATGTGATGTAGTTATCGGTTTATACATCTTAAGGTAAGTTTATATTTGTTATTAAGATACGATAAAAATATGTCATCAGCTAAGTTTTATAAAAAGATTACTAAAATAATGGCAATCAAGTTTTACGTCAGTGTCCTATTGTGATTTGCATACGCTGTAAACTCATTGATATACTATATTATGGATTGTTAGTCAAACTTGAAGAACTTAAATACCATTTTAAAAGAAAAGGGGTCGAAGTAAGAGAACGGGTCCAACAGATCCAAAGTTACTATTATTTTAATGTTTGTGAAATGTGTAGAGATCAAAGTTTAATTCTTTTTGTTATTCAGTTAATACCGAATGTGGTGTACCATGAAAACTGGACAGTAATTGATGGTGATCACATCCATCTTTCAATGGACCAAAATAAATTATTGGTGAAAAGAGGCCACGAAAAGGGGTCACAAGTTTATTTAAATCATATTGTTGTGAGGCATATAACATCCTTCGAAAATCAAGCAACTTAATATTGAATCTCTTTCATCTAATGGTGGGCTAAACATACCTGATATAGTCTGATGTTGAAAAATGCCTTTTAAAGGTAAAGTGCCTCTACTTCATATCTAAAATGGGACCGAAAATCACACAGGACCCTAATTGATGAATAATATGTAGTAGTCTCTTAAATGTTGCATAATGTTTGTCCAAAAATATGCTCTAACTCAAAATACGGTATCTGCCAACCATTTGTGTGGTGTATTTGATTCTATTTATTAAGCTTGCATATTATGAGCAAGGTGTGCTAACTCTTTTGTTTCTACCATTATTTTGCAAGTATGATAATGTTATGGTGCGTATTGGAGGCGTAGTCGACATAAAATGATATATGTCGGCACATAAGTGAATCATAGTCGAATTTTATGTTTACTATTGGCAATGCCATTCCATTTCGTTCTATATGGTGTTACTTTCTGAATGTTTATTTGAACCCGTGTGACCATTTGAATTGCATGACCTGATTTTTTTTTCTGGACTGAACTATATCATGTTTCATGTGCCTGAGTTCATTGATACAGTTTGATAGAATATATATGATACAACATAAGTTCCCTGGAATTATGACAAAAGTAAGCAATTGTTTTGTGAAAATTCTTGCCATGTTAGAAGCATTGCATTTTTCTGCTTACATCCAAATAGGAAAGTTTATGCAGTTCTCATGCACGTATGGCCATAGGATCATTTTTGTTAGAGAGAATGGCTTATAATATACGAGTATGAACCTTGTGTGGTTGTATTAACCGGACGTGATATTAAAGGTGAAAAGAGTTTTTTCCATTTGGATCATGACCAACTAAGATCTATTTTCCATGTCTGTGGGAGAGTCAGAAAGGCGTTAAGTTTCTCTTTTTTTGTTGTATAACGTAATAGTTCTATCCATCTAAAGTAATAGTGTATCCATTCATTCCACAGGTTGTGAACAAGAGGCAGGGACCAAACATAGGCACAAGTGAGGCATTCCTATTGAGTGAAGCACAAACGTTTAGGGTTAATGAGTATGCAATGGTGCTGCAAACCGTGTCCCTTACCCATGAAAGGTTTGAAGATTCTATGTTGTGAAGAGATGGAAAATACACAAATTCAATGACCGTGCATAAAGAAGCTTTATTTCGCATTTGGGCTAAAAGCATATACTTTGTAATTTGTAATGATTACAATTCACTTATTTTTTGTTTTTTACACACTCTATAAAAATAATTTACGTTTTTCATAATTGATTAACTGTTCCT